>JASAMX010000621.1:40000-99262 GCA_030248175.1 Microlaimidae sp. YZB2_3
TTAGCTCTTACAAATGCTTTTTAGACTACTTAAGGTATATCAAAGCTTAAATTTAGCTGTTCGCCTTACATGCATGGTTAAAACCGTTCAGACGCAAAAATTCATGGTTGAATTAGTTTCCTTACGTTACGATTAAAAAAAGTTCATCATATTTATAAAGATTATTAAATGCTGTTTTGAAATGTCACTTTATTTTATAACAAAAAAAAATTGTTGTAGGTTATCACCACAATGCACAAACTGCTTTTGGCACAGCTGCAAAGAGTTAAAGACACTCGTCACCTGAATGAAGTAGATTTGTACGAATTAAACGATGTGTGGCTGCAAGGACAAATCGCTGTTCAACAGTTTTTAGGTATTGTTTGATTATATCATATCAGTTTTATTGGAATTTTATATAGGTACTAAAATAAATAGGTTATTTAAGTATAAATAGGGAAAAAACCTGTTTTTACAGTAATATCGGTTTTTGTGGAGTAAATTTTGACCTAAATTTAAACTCAAAATTTGGCTGGGGAGGAAAATGGTCTATTTAAGAATTCCGAAGAGGGATTGGGTGTCAAAATAAAGTAAATTTGGGTGAGGGATCTCCCTATATTCTTTCGAAATTAGGAAATGAGACAAGGGGTATGGTAGAGGTAAACCACAGCCTACCCTGTCCCCCCTTTGCTCGCTCACCTATGACTACGTTTTAAGCAACGTATATTCCGTTTTTCAATTTATTTATCTATAAAGGCACTTTCAATCTTGTAACTTTGGAGTCCGAAAAAAATACCTTCTTCGAAATGTCTTCGGAAAAAATATTTTTTGAGCAGTAACTTCATTTTTAAAATTTTTTGGGTTTTCCAAAGTTTTTTATGTTTTGTAGATTGATTTTAAGGTTTTTAAAAAGTTTTATTTGTTATGAAGTTAGTTTTTTTTGTTATGAAGTTAGTTTTGGTAGGATTTTGAAGGAAGGAGAGATTATTCAACATAGTAGGAATTCCAATCTTTATTAAAACAATATTTTATTAATAAAATACTTCTTCCTTAAATCTTCAAAGAGGTTTTTAGTTATATGCTGTACTAGCCCAATAATGGGTGTGAGTTCCATTATGGTACAGGATAATATAAACCGCGACACTGTACTCTAATCTACTGAGTGATCAGAATCATATTATACAAACAAACAAACATTTAAAACTGTTTCGGAAGATATTACGCAAAATGTTTTTCTTTTTACTACCGTATCTTAAAAAACACAAACTACCTGATATTCAGGAGAATATTTGGATTCCAAAGGAGCTTTAACGGGACAGTTGGTGCAGGAATTGACGTCAGAGCCTTCTACAGCACTTCTCTCCGCTCATTTCACGAGGAGAAGGGTGCAGCGACCAAAGCGACCTGCTTTGTTTAGGTAGACAAAAATTGGTTTTTAGAGTAATGCCTTTTATTTTGTTAGATGTTGATGCGACAGGGGAAGGGGGAACTAAGAAACTAGGGGTGGGTAATCCGGCCATAGGTGAGAACGGTCGGGAAGCTAGGGGGCGTGGTTACCCGGGGTAAATAGAATTTTGAATTCTAGGAGGGGCGTCCGGACCCCCACCCTAGCTTTTTAGGAGGAGCTTTTTAGGTGCGAAATTTTGAAATCTAGAGAGGGGGTAAGGTGGGGTCCGGTGTCCAAAGCAAAACAGTTTTAAACCATAATAACTTTAATAATTGTTCTTTTTATATGATAATACTACATTTTGTTGAATAAAAAGCGATATTCTGGTATAAAAAAGGTGTAAAAGCATGAATATGTGATGAAAATTCACGTTTTTGGAAGAAAATTTCGTATAAAAAAAGTACCTGAAAATTTCCCGAGGGGGCAGGGGGATCAGATTTCAAATTCTAGAGGGGGTCAGGGATAAAAAATTCGGAAATTTGGGGGGAGGGCCCCCCTAGATTTTCGTCTAAGAGAGGGTCCCAAAATTTCGAGTCTAGGGGGGGTGGACCCCACCCTGCAATCCTTTTCTCACTTATGAATCCGGCCCAAAACGCATATTATTCAGTGCTTACATTCTATTTCTTAATTGTTTGAAAATGACAAAGGGGGAACATTTCACTGTTCCTCACTTCCTCCTCCATAGGTGGGCAGCCTCTCGGATTTTGGGGGGGGTGTAACCGACTCTCCAAATTTGGAGGAGGGGTGTTCCAAAATTTTTTTTGGGGTGTACGCCAAATGCCCCATTTTTAGCGTTTTTAGTGCTGGGACCCTCCAAATTTTAGAAGGAGGGGTGTGTCGGGGGTATCCCCAAATTTTAGAGGGGGGGGGTGTCGGCTATAGTCGGGATTTATGGGAGGGTATAACCCCCCAACCCCCCCCCCCCACCTATGCCCTCCTCGCCATGCTTCTGAAGTGCCATCATAATTAACATGTTCGTTACCGGTATCTGAATTGTAAACAAAACGTTTTTTTTAGTTTTCAAAGCTATTTGTTATGGTTCCATGGTAATCCCATATACAGTAACCCATATATAGTGTTTTTAATGTTGGGAGTATAACCCAGACCTGTGCTCTGCCCCTACCTCCCCCGGGGTGTTATTGGGGGTCGGCACGGGGGCAAGCAGTGGGAAAAGAGAAAAAAGCAGAAAAAAGACAAAAAAGCAAAATTTAAGTAAAAATAGGTCTAAATAAGCTTTAAAAACATTAAAATAAGCTAAAAATTGAAAAAAATTTGCGATTATGGCGTCATTGTAGGTAAAAAATCACGTCATAATTTTTGGGTGCATTTCATTTTAGTGGCACAGCCACTTATATTCCGAGAGGGGCATTTCCAGACCGCGCACAGGCCTGGTAACCTTAAAACAACATTTTTTAAAAGTAGGGTAACTGACTTAATTTCGGCCACCTTTTTTTATTTTTTTGAACAAGTTTTTTCTGGTTTTTCATAAGATTTGGTAATAATAGTATATTTGTTATTCAGTGATTTTATTTTGTAATTATGTGAGGTTTAATTTTTTTAAGTGGTTAGGGTGGGGAGAGGTTTTTTTGGGGGGGGGGGGGTTTAGAATTTGGGGTCCCCCCGATTTGGGGGGGGGTTATTTTAGTTAAAAGAGGTGAGATAAGTTATATAATTTTTTCTATAGTATTATTATGTTTTTACGTAATGTTTAGTAATAAAAATTGAGAGTGGATTTTAAAAAAGTTTAGGGTTAGTTTCTTCACATTGTAAGAGAGAGATTCGCTTGTTTTGGTATATAAGAATGAGCAGTGCTATAGGCGGCAGGAAAATTTAGGAGGGGGAGGAGGTAGATAAATCAAACAGTATGATTGTTTGTTTTTCTTTCTGTGTAGTACTTGTTTATTATAAAAATTATTGTACTAACTTTGAAATAACATTAGCATCAGGCAACATAAATAACGAGGTATATATGTATGTATACTATAGAAAGTGACCGCTGAGCAAAGCGAAGCGGAACAAATTTTTGGTTTTGGGGGTCCATTGGGGTACTAAAATTATTTTAAAGTTTGGCGCCGAGCGATTAGCGGAGGCGCTACAAAATTTTGTTTTTAGCCTCTGAAAACCCCCAAATTTTACTATCTGGCGACCATTTAGGGGGGGGGGGGCGGCCGCCCCCCCCGCCCAACCACTATCCTTATCTTTTCCTCCTGTCCGACGTTTCAGGGGGGGGGCGGCCCCCCCCCCCCCCCCTGGCTACGTCCCTGAGGCGCGTGCCATTTATTTCGGCCACCTACAAAAAACTGGCCATAACTATTACTTAAACGAACAATAAAAATTTCTAAAGGTTGCAAATTTACCCTTAGGTATTGTTCTTGGTACATATAACTTAATTTTTCCCGTTTGCGAACTTTAATAGTTATTAGCAAGACTTTTAATAATTATTTCAAAACCTTAAAAAACAAGTTTTAATAACTTGTATTTTTTGTTCAATTTTTATTTTTGGCTTAAAAAACGTCAAAACAAAGTCAAACGAGCAAAAAAAATTCTTTATAAATACGTTAGTACAATGATATTTCAAAACAGCAAAAAAGGCAGGTTCTTTCACCTAAGTTTTAAGGTGGCCGAAATTAACGGAATCTTAAAATGCACAGTTAGTTAAAGGCATTGCAAAATAATTTTGAAGAAAATATCAAAACATGAAAATTAACAACTTTGAGCCTTAAATAGAAGATATTTTAAGGTTATATATTGCTTTGTTCTAAATTTAATGCAGTTTAAACACAAAGCAAAAATTAAGAAAATCATAAAAAATTCACTTTTTGTATAAAAATGTTGATAATGTAGAATAATAAAAATAAAAAACTTTTGCAAAAACACTTTATTCAACATTAATCCAGTTACATTTGTGCTAGTTCTTTTGTGTTTTAAAAATAAGCCAATTTTCTAACACCCTAAATTGGTGGCCGAAATTAAGGCGTGGCTGAAATTAAGTCAGTTACCCTAATCCCCGATCATAGGCTCATAGGTACTGAGAGGTAGAGAGGGGTGAAGGTATACCGCCCCTCCCTTTCCCTTCTCGGAGGCCACCAGTCAAATGTTTGTTCATTATGTTTTGTTTAATTCTTACTATATTTTATTTCAGTTATATTTTTTGTTACTCTATTATCGCATTTTTCCTTTACAAGAAAGGACTCTTTAGCTAAAAACCCAATAATAAAACGTGTCTTTGCTTGGAGCGACAGGCGACACGCTTTATGTACGTTTTTCGGTAATAATATTATAGAGTCACCTAAGTTTTTGTGCTGAGTACTCAACTTTTCTTAGTAGCGTACACTGTAATTAATTGTGTTTGCAGGTTCGAAGGAACGGCTCACAATATGAACGTGGAGGCATTTGAAAAAGAGCAGAAGGCGAGTGCGGTCCCCGTCCCGCTGTCTCTTCTCAGCCACCCCGACAGTCCAGACCGCGTCTGGGTCTGCCCACCCACTCCCAACAACATCACTGCCCTATTCAAACCTGTCATGAAACTCGCTACGGAAATAGGTTTGTTTTTTTTTTACAAAAATTCGACGTTTATTCGAAAGTGATAAGTCTTAGTTTGAAGTTCCCGATTTGTATTGTAGATAAAAACCAAAAAAATTAATGATAACTACAGACCTGTGCACGGTCTGGAAATGCTCCCCCCCGCTTTATTGGAGGATTTGCCCCCCCCTTCCGTTTTATTGCCCCCCCCCCGCACAAAAATGAAAAAGTAGGAACCCAAAAATGATGGCGCCATTTTTGACCTATTATGTTGCCATCATCGCCAATTTTTTGCAGTTTTTAGCCTATTTCAATGCTTTTTAAGCCATTTTAGACCTGGTTTTACTTTATTTTTGCTTTTTTGTCCCTTTTTTTCTTTTCCATGCTTTTTTTCTCTTTTCATCCTTTTTTCTTTCTTTTTTTCTCCCCTGCTTGCCCCCCCGGTTTTATTGCCCCCCCCCGTTTCAAAAAAGTTGCTTGCCCCCCCTGCCCCCGGTTTTAGAATTACCCCCACCCCCAATAAATTCCTGGTGGGCAGTGCACAGGTCTGCGTCTGATAACTATAATAGAACGTATTCTATATAAAATGGCGTATTAAGTACTTCATAATTACACTCATAATAATAACCCTTGTTATAAAACGCGGCTCAATGTTTACAGTCAGTCAGTTTAAAAAGGTCAGTCGATTTCATTACCGTCTTGAACTGCTATGTTATTAAGTTTAGTTTTTACTAGTGGGTTTTTATAATTAAAAAACCTGAATTATTACAGAAGCTTCGACAAACCAAAGCCCCAGTCACATCCGTACATTTTTGGAAGATTATGTAAAGGATACTTTCTTAAGCAGAATTCAAAGTGAATTACGAGAAACGGCTGATGCAGTACTGCAATCCTCCGATGCTTGGTATTTCTTTTTGTTGCTGAAAATTTGTTAATTATTAATCTGTTAATATACGTTTAAAAATATTTAAAAATGTTTTCATATTGTAATAAATACGTGCTTGTGAGAAGTGTTGCCAATGTAACCAAAAACAAAAACAAAAATACGTGTTTGATGTAGTATAATGAACAAAAAAGTGATTTTGAATAATTTTAGGTACACAACTGTTGGCAGCGAAGAGCAAAAACGACTCGGAGCTCCAGTTCCTGTTCTAGCCAGCAGTGCCAGGACATTAGATCTATGTCGACAGGTACATAACCTCCACTAAAACAGAATAAGTTAATATAGTGATCAGGTTTAATTAGTTAAAAAGGAGAATATTTCTTAGAAACTCTCTTTATATAACAGTAGACATGATGCATCTACTAATTATTAGAACATAGTTTAATACATAACTATTTTATAGTATAAATACTATTATGAATACTCTCCTTTAAAATTCGTACACTAAATATTAGAATATAGTTTAATACATAACTATTTTATAGTATAAATACTATTATGAATACTCTCATTTAACATTCGTAGTTTTTTTCTTACAAAGATAAGAAGATAATATACTTTAATAAACATTCAATAATAAAAACTCTTCATAAATAATACATTACACATATAATTAAAATAAAACATAATCACAACAATATATAAACATTATCCAATTCAATTTCTCACAAAAATTACATATTAAATTCTATTTATATTTTTTTATTATTTTAAAAAATTTTTTTATCCTTTTTTCACTATCATCTATTCATTTTAAATGCCCAACTAATGCTATCATACTACATAAGTTTTCACTTCCTTATTTTATTTACAGTTTCCATTTCATCTCATTTTGTTTTTCATAATGTTTTATAAAAAACATTAAAAAAATTTTTTATATTTATTACTGTTTATGCTATATTTTTTATAAAATCCCAATATATACGTAAACACCTTTCAATATAATCTAAAATAAATAATACATATAAACTGTAACACAAACACTGTATAAATTTATATATGTGGGGATTTGCCCTAATATAAGAATAAGCAATTTTAATAGCTTTATACATATGCATGTGCATATATACTGTATAGCTATTTATATATATTTACATTATTACACTATAAACTAAACAATAAGCTATAAACATATTTTAAATATATATATATATATATATGGTACTTGGGTGTTTACAAATCCAAATATAATATTTCATCTTACTGTCATATATAAGGCTTATATATTATCTACATTTCTATTTGTTAAATTCTTACTATTATGTTTGTACATATAAATTTTCAACATTACCAGTACTATATATATATTCTTTATAATCTTATAATTATCTTTATAATCTTATCATATCCCCTCTTCCCTTCCATTACCGACGTATAAAATCAGTTTGTGTGTAATTCATTGCATTAGACGTGACTTTCATTCCCAATTTAAAAAGTCTGTATAGCGATTGGGCCTACAGCTGAGTTGTAGCGACGAAGAAAGTTTTTTTAAATTTATATTTTATAGCTGGCTATTTCCATTCTATCTACTCTGTCGAGATTTAATAAACTTTGTTATTGGAGATTTTTTCGAATGCTGGTAAAAATGTTGCAGCTACATCTGTTATGCGTTTAGAAAATGTATTTCTAGATATAAATTCGGGCTATTTAATTTATTTAATTTAATATAAATATTAATGCCCATATTCTTTTAAAAAATATGGGCACCGATGAAAATTTTAGTGGAAATTTTTATCGGTGCACAAATAAAAGAAATAATTAAACTAAAATCATTATGTAAACAATACTAAAATCAATATTAAATGCTCAGTGATGATTTTATTTGAACAATGTTATCTTAAATATTTTCACTAGTTCATTAATTTGTGATTTATCTATTCGAATATGAATAAAAATTTATGCATGATATAAAAAATAAGGGGTTTTGTTCCGTTGATTGTCGTTAATCCATGCTGTTTGATTGCAGGTTGAATCTCTAATGGAAGCGCTGCCGCCATTCGCGGAGCGCTTGGCGGCCCTTTGGTTGTTGATCCTGGGGGAGTACGAGAGGAAGATCCAGGGAGTCTACGATCAGGCCACGCGCTCCATCCAGCATATGGAGGGCTCAGAGCTTCCAGTTGAGTTCCGGAAAATCAGCGCCGCCTGGGCGGTGGACGAAGACATCAGTCGATTACTCAAGTCCCTGCCCAACTGGCTTACCCTTGTTGTGGAACCTATGCAGGTTAGTCTTTGTTTATTGTTGCAATTTTATTGGACTGTCATTAAGGTGTCACTATGCCCAATGTCATTAGGTTGGAGGAGCTATAATAATCAAGATTGCATTTTAAAAAACATAAAAAGTATTTAAGTATGTGAAATGTTCAAACTGTGTTTTTATGTGCCGGACTGAGATTAATTTTAGACGTTTGCTCGGGCAAACACACCATTCAGTCCACCGACAGCTCCGCAGACGCCCATGGTGGAAAGTGCTGAGGAAGTTAGGAAACGAAATCAACGGGAATCTGAAATTCTAATAGGAAATCTGGGCAATCAAAAGAAAATTTCTCCTTGGGAAGTGATCGATGATTTGGATAGGCTTAGGTGCGCTTTAAATTATTTTATAAATATTAATATTTAGATTAACTGCGAAGTCAGAGGCAAGAAAGTGGTTTTATTGACCCCTCTTCAATGGTTTTGAATACCAATGATAATTTTTAAAATGTTGCTATTTGCATTGCTTCCTTGACGATATCTCTTGAAATGGGTTTTTGAACATACCTTTTGAAATGCGAGTTTTAGCGATCAAAATTTTTTGCCTATGTACCCGCGAGGATCTGGGGCTGCCCATCTATGATAAAAACTGATGAATTTTGGATTATAATCTTAAAAAATATTAATTTTCATAATATTTTTCCGTAAGCTTTTTGTTCTTTGCTGCGCCGCTGTTGCAAAAATTAATGTATTTTTGGTAATATATAGAATCCTTTTAGATCTCTGGCTAATATCCACGAGTCTTTGGAATGGTTTTGCATCTCGGTGCGTCGCTCGCTCTCCGCTCTTCCTGCATTAATCCAGGAGCGCTTGAAAAGCTCCACCGTGTCCATCACCACGGCGGGCCTGGATCAACCGCCGACCGTTGAGACCCTTACTGCCGGATTCGAGCGCCACTTACAAGCGTTGGAGGAAATGGCGTCCACGTGTCTGCTCATGCTCCATCTGGAAGTCCGAGTCCACTGTTTCTACCACCTTCTGCCGCTGGCCCGACAATCCACCCACCTTCTAGGCGCCGCTCAGAGCCAGGAGTCGGACCCCAGTGTTCAAGCCCTCAACAGAGACTTGGTGAATCTCCACGAAAAACTTAACGGACAACTTCAAAATAGAAAAGTATTACAGAAATCTCTTAGATTATTTAGTACAACGTTTTGATCGCATATTAAACGCATAATGCGCAACATCCGTTTTAGTTTCTTTCTCATATTTGAATATTTTATACATAATTGTATCAAAAATATATAATATAACGAAAAATGTGCAACTCCTATATAAAAAAAGTACGAAAAAGTAGGCCATTATAATGAGCCTCTCCATTTAAATGACAATCTCCATAATAATAGCATAGTAGCTATTTTAATGCAGGGAAAATATGCCGTTCGCTTACATCACTTTGCACTAAATGCGCGCGCATCCCCCAAATGAAATAAAATGTTTTTATTGATCCGCGCACGTTTGTGCACAATAACCTAGGTGAACAGCATATTTTCCCGCATTAAAATGGCTACTATGCCATTATTATGGACCCCCCTAGGGGTACCCGGGGACACCCCCCCTTCCCGAATTCGCCTCCTGGAGAAAAATTTTTAAGCGTTATAAAAGGATTAAAAAAATTTTCCGCGCTTCGCGTGAAGTGTTTATTACCTTGTTTATGTCATATACTTCATTTTTTTCCTATTATTTAATAAAAATAAGTCTATAAAACAAAGAAAAATTTTTAACACACAGTTTGACCCATTAATTTATTGTTATCTGTTTCGGTACAAATAGTTCTGCAACCAATTAAACAAACAAACAATTATTTTTCTTAACACGCTAGACCCCCTTTAGATTTGTTATAGTGGTATTTATTATTAAATTTATTAAACGTTTCTACAATACACAACAGTATTTTACAATTTGTGCTTGCCAAACAGGCAAAAACTACTAAGTTTTTATAAATAAACCCGCAAACGCGCTTTTTTAAAGCCATCAGCAGTTTTTTCATATTAGCAAATTTTTTATGGCTAAATTATTCGATAGGAAAAGCTATTGCAGTTATCAGCTTTTCTGTATTGCTATTTTGTATTTGTATTTACTAGTATTTAATTTTTGTGTGTTCTTTCTTTTATTTTATACCACCACTACAGTTTGGAATTCTCATCGGTCTGTGATTGGATGCGAGACGAGGACTTCCGACGCTTAGTGGTCAAACCACCCGAAATGGGGATCAATTAATGGCTGGCCACGCACGCTAAAATCCTGGCCTTATCGCTACTTGTAGACACTTACAGCCTCAGTAAGATACTACATCTAGTGGTACTGGTACAGGTTACTAGGTGATAAAAATCCTGGCCTTAGTTAGTTATAGAGTCTTACTGTCAAAGACACTACCACTAGTAAGTAAGGTTACTAGGTGCTTCAAAATCCTGGCCTCAACTAGTTATAGAGTCTTACAGAGTCATAAGACACTACCACTAGTAAGATAAGTTTCTAGGTGCTAAAAATCCTGGCCTTATCATTACTTGTAGAAACTTACAGCCTCAGTAAGACACTGCATCTAGTGATACAGGTTTCTAGGTTAGTGTAATTCCTCGCCCTATTTATAGAGTTGGAGACTTGCAGCCTCAGCAATATACCACTGCTTCAAAATAGGCTGGTCTCAAGCCCAGATAAAAGTAGGTGAGTTGCAGGGACGTACGTAGCCAGAGTTTCATTTGGGGGGGGGCGGAATTTAGTACAAAAAAAAATTTCGGGGGGGGCTCCGCACCCCCCCAAAAATTTCGGGGGGGGGCGGAGCCCCCCTTAATTTTTGAAAACGTTAAAAAAGCAGGGATAAACGTAGATAAAGCTGTATAATACATTGTTTTTGGCCTAATAACGTATTATGTATCTAATGTTTTTAACGATAAACACATGTTTTTTAATTAAAAATTACATGAGCAAACATTGAAAAGTCTGGATTTCACAAAAAAAAAGGAATTAATAGACGTTAGTTTCAGACCCCTTGGCTAAACCCACATTGTAAACCAAAGCACATGAGCAGCATCTCGGCTCCATGTTTTCTAGTGTACCTACCTTATATGAAAAATATCCAGAGCCAATGCTATAGGCGGCAGGAAAATTTAGGAGGGGGGAGGTAACATAAATCAACCAATATGATTGTTTGTTTTGCTTTATGTGTAGTACTTATTACTTTATAAAAATTATTGTACTAACTTTGAAATAACATTAGCATCAGGCAACATAAATAACGAGATATATATGTATGTATACTATAGAAAGTGACCGCTGAGCAAAGCGAAGCGGAACAATTTTTGGTTTTTGGGGTCCGTTGGGGTACTAAAATTATTTTTAAATTTTAGCGCCGAGCGGTAGCGAGGCGCTAGAAAATTTTGAATTTTTTTAGCCTCTGAAAACCCTCAAATTTTAGTATCTGGCGATCTTTCGGGGGGGGGGGGGGCCGCCCGCCTCCCCCGCCCAACCACTATCCTTATTTTTCCTCCTGTCCGACCGTTTCGGAGGGGGGGCGGGGGCGGCCGCCCCCCCCCCCTGGCTACGTCCCTGGTGAGTTGGTCTGGCTGAAGCGGCCTTTCCAGAAACTTGCTTTCACTGTGGGACAATATGACAGATTCTTTCTGTCATACCTGTCCAATCCGCCCCAATTTTTGACACTGTCAACTTTTGGACAATCTTGGCAGTGTCAAAGAGTTTGTCACTGTTAGCTTAGTATTTCCATGGCTTTTCTGTATTTGTCACAGCTAATAAATGTGTAATGCTTTCAACCATAACTCCAATTCCTAAAAACTTTAATTTTCGCTTAAATTATATCTATCTACTTAATAGCTTCTATTTAACAGCTTGTATGTAATTACATACAGCTATTAAAATTTTATAATACCTAAAAACATAATGTCTGGCTTAAGTTGTAATTACTAAAATTATTTTTGTTCTCTCTCTGCCTTCTCTCTCCTATAATCAGCTTTTCTGTATTGCTATATTTGTATTTACTAGTATTTAATTTTTGTGTGTTCTTTTATTTTATACTACCACTGGCTTTTCCAAGTGCTACTCTACTCCCTGTATGTGTGATAATAGCGCCAAATGTTATAGGCGGTGCGGTAGAAGCATATTATCTATCTATCTATTATTATGGAGAGGCTCATTATAATGGCCTACTTTTCCGTACTTTTTTATATAGGAGTTGTTCCACATTTTTCGTTATTATTATATTTTTGATTTTATTAGTAATGTTTTTACACTACGATATGATGCCTTGGAGCCGTGCATGGGCATTGGAAAAGAAAATCTAAACCCCCAAATGAAGAAAAACTGTCTTCAAAACTACTTCCAAGTGCTTTCAAACTTAGTTTTGAAGTCAAAATCAGTATTTTAAGCAATAAAAAGCTCAAAAATGCAAAAAAAGCTTTTTACCCTAATATTAGCGTTTTGTGCAAAAAAACCGTAATGCAAAAAAACGATATGGACAAAATAAATGCACTCAGAAAAAAAAACGATATAAAGGTAAAATGCTTTTCTCAGATTTTATCCCTCTTCAAATCCAGGTTTTATCCCTCTCCCTCACTCTGGACCAACTTGTTTTTATATGCTTAGAACATCTGCATTAAAAATGAATGAATGGAGCTTCGAAACTTCGCCCTTTAAATGAGTGTGTTTCAGCTTAAAATATCTGCATTTTTAGAACGAATTTTGAGTTTTTAAAAAATGGTAAATCAATCTAAATTTTTTCGTATCTAAAATTAGAAAGAGTTTTTGTAAAAACCTGTGTTCAGATCTTAAAAAAAATTATCGTATAAAACCTTACTATTTAACTACTTCAATTCTAGACATTCACCCAACTTATTGTTTTAGGTTTAGCTCAATACGATTTGTTTAAGTTTGTTTTTTACGATTTGTTTAAGTTTGTTTGATTGCAGTTAAAAGAATTGTGCACAGTGTGATCTTACGAGTGTTCCCACCCATTATATTTTGACCACTATGGATAAACTTTATGTCATAATTTTTATGTTTACAATGTAAAAAGAAACGAGCCTTTTCATTTAAAAATATAAAAATTTTCGTTCATCGCCTCAAATCGTTGCCATTTCCAGCTTTGTGAATAAACTTTGTTTATTTTTCCAGGTGCGCTATTTGTTGGAAGGTTTGGGTCATTTGATCTCGGTAATCTTCATCCACAGCAGCCACCACATTTCCAAAATAAACGACAACGGTAAGAAACATATGTGCCGGAATATCTTTGCCTTGCAGCAGTGCGTCAGTGGACTGACGGGCTCCCGAGAGCCGGACCTGGACACAGCCCGCCGCTTCTTCGAGCTCCTCTATCTCAGCCCCGACGACATCATCAACGGAATACTAGAGCGGGGCCCGGAGTTCGCGGAGCTGGAGTATCAGTACATCCTCGCCCTATCCGTTCGCTCCCACCCTGTATTTGGCACGGAGCCAGGCGCCCTAGAACAGCGTCTAAATAGACTACGGGACATTATGACCGAACGCAGGTCTTAGCCTTGCCATTTCATTGGTGGAGTTTACTCCCTGCGTGCTGAGCATTGCGGTTCTCCTAAAGTTTAGCTGAACTTGCAAGCCAAGCTAACCGATACATAGCCTAGTATTTAATGGTTAAATAAGTATTATTGATTTGAAGCCTGTATTATTGTAAGTTAATAATAAACTCTAAAAAACTTTTATTAAAATTCTGACAGGAAAATACTTTTTTAGACAATGTGTTTTTAAACTATTTTGTTACTTTTTTGTCACTTAAGGCTAGTTCATACCAGAGTGGCAGCTGAAAAATGACGCATTCTCACTGCAGCAACAATGACATTGTAGTGTAACGATGTATCGCGACACTTGTCATTTCCCACTCCCGTGTGAACCAGCACTTATTGTTATGATTGATTGTTATAATCGAAAATTTAAAGAGTCCCAGTACTAAGAACGCTAAAAATGAGGTGTTTGCGTAGGCATATCCCCATAGGTGGGCAGTGTTCCGGATTTTAAGAGAGGAGTATACCCGACTCCCAAAATTGGTGGGTTCCAAAAAAATTCTTGGGGTATACGCAAAATACTTCATTTTTAGTACTGGGACCCACCATATTTTAAGGGGGTGTCCAGGCTACTCCCAAATTTTAGAACTGATAAGGCCGTTTCGAGATAAGTTTTCAAACCTGTGCACGGTCTGGGAATGCCCCTCCCCCGTTTTATTAGAGGATTTGCCCCCCCCCCTCGCCACAAAATAAAAAAGTACCCTAAAATTATGACACCATTTTTCAAGACCGTAGCCAGGGGGGATGAGGGGATTAATCCCCCCTCAAATTCTGGGAGGGCAAAAAATTTTGTAAGGGTCACCCTTTGGTTTTTTTAAAAAAATAGAAAAAAAAATTTTTCTAAATCACTTTGCAATGTATTAAAGCTATTCAAAATGCATTATTTAGAGTGATTTAGATTCATGCAAGCTCTTATTTATAAAAAAGAAATTATTTATATTTCAAAACATTAGTGCAGTGAGTTTAAAAATATTGTATTTTTATTTTGTATAAATATTTGCATAAGTTTGTTTTTTATAATTAAAATGGTAATATAATACCTAAAACTATTTTATTTTATATTTTTAGTTTGTTGTATTTATTTAAAAAAAGAGAAAATAAATAAAGATTACGTACTTAAATTTAGGTTTCTTGGTGCCTTTTAAGAGCTTAAAATTAAAAAATTTCTCACCCCGGGGGATATTCTGCCCCCCGGACCCCCCTGACAAAGGGCTCCACCCCTTGACCCCGCTGGGGTGCTCCCGCTCCCCGGACCCCCTTGTGGGCCCTTATAAAGCACCTTCCGAAAAATCCCCCCTCCCTCAATTGAAATCCTGGCTACGGCCCTGTTTTTGATGTATGATGACGCCATCATCGCGAATTTTTTGCAGTTTTTATGTATTTTAAGCCATTTTAGATCTATTTTTACCTTATTTTCGCTTTTTTTTGTCCCTTTTTTCCTTTTCCCTTCTTTTTTTCTCTTTTTCCCCTTTTTTTCTCTTTTTTTTTCTTTCCCCCTGCTTGCCCCCGTTTCAAAAAAGTTGCCCCCCGTGACCCCCCGTTTTGGAATTGCCCTCCCTCAACAAAACCCCGGGAAGGGGGCAGTGCACAGTTATGAGTTTTTGGTGTTTAGGTGGGTAGCCTCCCGGATTTCGGGAGAGGGCATACCCGAACCCCAAATATTTGGGGGGTGTCCCAAATTTTTTAAGGGTGTACCTCAAATATTACATTTTTAGCGTTTTTAGTAGTGGGACATCCCAAATTTTAGGGGATGGGGTGTTCGAGGTACCCCCAAAATGTATGGGAGAGGGGTGTTGGCAGTAATCGGCATTTTGGGGGCTATAACCCCCACCCACCTATAGGTATACAGACCTGTGCACGGTCTGAAAATGCCCCCCCCCCGTTTTATTGGAGGATTTGCCCCCCCCCCCCCCGTTTTATTGCTCCCCCCCCCCGCCAAAAAATGAAAAAGTACCCTGAAATTATGACGCCATTTTTGACCTATGATATGATGACACTATCATCGCAAATATTTTGCAGTTTTTAGCCTATTTCAATGTATTTTAAGCCATTTTAGACCTATTTTTACCTTATTTTCGCTTTTTTGTCCCTTTTTTCCCTTTTCCCTTCTTTTTTTTCTCTTTTTTTCTCCTTTTTTTCTCTTTTTTTTCTTTTCCCCCTGCTTGCCCCTCCGTTTTATTGTCCCTCCTCCGTTTCAAAAAAGTTGCCCCCCCGTGCCCCCCCCATTTTGGAATTGCACCCCCCCCCCAATAACCCCAGGGGGGGCAGTGCACAGGTCGTGACATGATAATCACGGCTTGTTGTTTTTTGTTTCTGTTGCAAATAAAAGCAATAATAACTTTTGTGATATTTATTGGCCGAGTGTTTATTTAGTTATATTATTTTATTATTTATGTTACAAGTTTATTGTATTGACGCTATGTTTTGAGCAACACTGTACTTGCGAAACGGTAGAAAATATAAAACAAGCGAAAAAACTCTGAACTCTGCATTAGATAAAACTTTTGGATATTGTAATATAACTTTATTTTTTTTTAAATTTAAATTTGTTATAACCCTAAATATTAAGGGCACTTTTGAAAATAAAAATTATTATTTACGTAATGGTGTGCCGTAGTTGTAGCACAAATAATTTTAACTGAAATTGTTTATACTATTGTTTTAGTGACGTTCCTACCATAGATGGACACGGTCAAAAAGCTAAGGGGGGGGGGGGTGTTTACCCCGGGTAAATGACATTTAAAAACCTTGGGGGTCCTAGGGGGGTCGACCTCCCTAGCTTTCTAGGGAGGGTCGACCCGGGGTGAAAATTTTTGAAACCTAGAGGGCAGGGACGTACCCAGGCCAGAGTTTCATTTTTTTTGGGGGGGGGGCGGAGCCCCATCCCCCCAAAAAATGAAAAAAAAAGCCCCAAAAAAAGCGCGGGGGGGGGGGGCTCGCGCTTCCCTCTGGTTACGTCCCTGCTAGAGGGTGGTCAGTTGGGGTCCAATTTCTGAAGCAAAATACTGTTGAACCATTAAAGGTTTAATAATAGCTTTTTTATAAGATAATACTACATTTTATTGAATAAAAAGCGATATTGAGGTATAAAAAACTTTAAAAACATAAATTTGTGTTAAAAATTCAAGTTTTTGGAAGAAAATTTAGTATAAAAAAAGTACTTAAAATTTTCTCGAGAGGGGAGGAGGGGGGTCAGATTTCAAAATCTAAAGGGGGTTAGGGGTAAAAAATTTGAAAATTTGGGGGAGGGGGCCCCCTGGATTGTTTTCTAGGGAGGGCCCCCAAAATTTCAAGGCTAGGGTATGGACCCCACCCTACCCCCTGTTCATCTGTGGTTCATACCAGTGCTGTGCCCCGGACCTCCGCTTTTAGAAACTTCGGAGCAACCCCCGGTGCTCCGCCCTATTTTTAACTAAATTCAGAATAATTAAAAAGTGATAGCATAGACTATTTTGTCAAATTTTTTTTCTAAATTATTTTTTAAAACGTTGAAAATAGTCTTAAAAATGCAAATAGTGTAATTTTGAATGTATTTTAAGCTTAAAATCGCTCATTTAAGGGGCGGGGCTTCGGAGCTCCCTTTGTTTTACATGGCTGGACCGGAGTTCCTTCTGTTTTAAATGGCCGGAGCATGATACAAGAAAGTAAGAACATCACTAGTTTCTACTCTGCAATATCATGCTCTAAAACTCCTAACATTCAAAGCGAAGGGAATTCCGGAGCTCTGCCTTGTAAATAGCGATTTTAAGCTTGGAATACATTTAAAATTACTCTATTTGTATTTTTAACACTATTTTTATTGTTTTAAGTAAGTTTTAAAAAAAATAGTTACAAAAATAGGGCGGAGATCCGATGGTTCCTTCGGAGGTCCTAAACGCGGTGCTCCGCTTCGAAGAACAGCACTAGTTCATACTCAAAAATATCATATTCGGAGATCGGCGATTTAAAACGGATGAAGCCCAAGAGAGTTTCGCCCATTTAATCAGTATTTGAAAGTTCATTCAAATTTAAAATATGTTTAAATGTATTTTTAATCGCATTTTTTAAACTATTTTTTTAAATAAGTTTTGAGAAAAATCCGTTTCCAAAATTTAGTAATACACTTTTTTTGCTTTAAGTGAGTGGATCACTAAAACATGGAGTACTACTGCATGGAATTCCATGCCATAGGTGGGCGATGGTGGGATTAGAGGTTGTTATACCCCATAGGTGGACAGAGATTTATAATTTAATTCAAAAAAAAAAACGACACTGCTAAATTCCCTCCTTTACCACTTGAATTTTTGAGGATACCCAAACCCCCCTTTCCCCTTCTTTTCAGGGATTTCAATATTAAAAACGCTTAAAATAAGATTTTCGAATTAAAAGCAATTTGCGATAATCAACCAACCATAAATAACTAACCAAACCTCAGTTCACATTATATTTTTATTTTTTAGAGCGAGTCCACAGCGTTCATTTGAAGTTTTCAGGAGTGACGAGTTCTATCAAAATAAACTAAATTATTGCAAAAATGCTTCTGGGTTAAAGGCGATCACGTAAATACATACATAGTATGGAAAAGAGCTTGAATGCGAATTAGCAGTTTTTATGCAGTAATAAATGATTGCGAATTTTTCTGCTG
The DNA here is from genome assembly GCA_030248175.1 of Microlaimidae sp. YZB2_3. Taxonomy (NCBI): domain Eukaryota; kingdom Metazoa; phylum Nematoda; class Chromadorea; order Desmodorida; family Microlaimidae; species Microlaimidae sp. YZB2_3. The sequence continues at coordinate 58,309 of JASAMX010000621.1, forward strand.
CGTTCTGCGTAGTTTCTAATAGGGTAGTGCATTTAATTTCAGCACTTTTCCAAATTGGGCATTTTTGATTTTGGACTATATCTTTGGTAATCCTGGACGGAATACGACGTTTAATAGCTCAAATGAGAGCTAATTATAAGTAGATGACAGTCGTGAGCTTTTTATTTGTTATGTTATGATATTTTCATGTGAAATTGTGTGATTTATAAAAAATAAAATTGTTACTCGTTTTTAGAACATGGGCATTTCATGATTACGCAATAAATTGGTTTAAAAATTAAACTGTCCTGCTAAAATTTAGTCTATTTTCAGAATTTTTAGTCCCCGTGGTTCTACGTTGCGTCTGTGGTGAGCATTCGTTATAAAATAAAATAGTGTAATTTCGGCACTCATATTGCTGTAGGTAAAAACGGGTTGAATTAAGTGGTCGGTGTTAAATTGTAGTTGTAAATAGTTAAAAGACAACGTTGAAATGTGTAGGGTTCATAGCACTGCACTTAAACTCGATTAAGGGGGTCCTTTTAAAAAGTGCCGAAATTAAATGCACTTTTTTCCCAAATTTTGCTCATTTTGATACCATTTGGCATTTTAGCTGTAAATTTTTGCCAATTACACGTTGAACAACAAGTAGAAGCTTAAATTAAATAAAACTGTCTGGAAATAATGATAGGCTTTTTAATTTTTTAATTTGATGATTTTTTGACTGAAAAACAATCGATTGTTTGTAAAGTGCCGAAATTAAATGTACACATTTAATTTCGGCAATTTTCCTTTTTTTTAAAAACTGATTTAATTAAGTAAAAAAACTACTTTCGTTCAGTGAAACTTTTGTGACGCAACGCAGTATCGTGAAAGCTTCAAAATGAGCTATCAAACATGAAAATCGGGCCATACAGTGAAAAGTTACATCGGAAAAACAAAAAAGTGCCGAAATTAAATGCACTATCCTATAGGACGTGTTCCACTCAGGTGGCATTGCCACCGCTGTTGTGTTTGATTGACAACTCCGTCATCGGTGGCAGCTCTCTCAAGAAAAAAACGCGTGGGAACACGCGCATTATTAAAAAAATCGACAAATATTACGGTTTCAACAGAAAAACGCTTGAAAATGCCTGTGCATTGTATAAAAAATGAAGAAAAAAAATACTCTGGAGTCGCATTCTGAAGAAACACTTATAGTTACCCCGATAAATCCATTCCAATAAAAAAAAATAATAATATATATTGTAAATTAACCCGTTCCCTTAATTGCCTTTTCCTCGGCTACAACCGTGAAACATTCGTGCGACCTATGTCATACTTCCGTCATACCTAATTTTTTGCGCGAGTAGTGCCCAGTGAGCGAGCAAATTGAAATGGTTAAAGCGGTACGGTGGCAATATGCAGATTTTTGTCACGGATACAATGTATTACGTAGGATATTTCATTTTGTAAAAATTTGCATATTGCTACCGTACAGCTTTAACCATTTCAATTTGCTCGCTCACTGGGCACTATTCGCGCACAAAAATTATGTATGACGGAAGTAAAACCTAGGTCATGCGAAGAGCTTACCGGGGTAAGGTTTACGTAAGACATTTGTCATACGAAAATACCACCACCGTGAGACGAAGATTTCACCTTTGTCGTACGAAGGTCTCACGGTTGTATCGGTGGTAAAAGGCCATTAAGGGAACGGGTTAATAAAACTGCCGCATATGAGAGTGAAACTGAATGCAATGAATTTTTAAAAATTTTTTCTCTCCAGTCGCAAAACCACGTGAAAAATAAAAAATTCCATCACTGCGCGTATTTTATTTTTTATTAAATTAGTCCAACGAGAGAAAATCTTTATTTACCCACCTCTCGAGTTGGGTTAAATTCTTACCCTTAAAACAATGGAAAAATGTACTAAAGAATACTTGATAAAGAATAATATTCTCCTTGGTTGATAAGACAACCCACTATGGCCGATTTTCATGTTTTTTGTCGTCGTCTTAAAATAACTAAATTTTATGCTGTAATACCATCCGAAATTGCGGCTGAATGCGAGATTTTTTATAGAATTAAAAGCTAGCACAATTTTTAAACACTGTTTAAAATTAAAACAATACACTATCGCCTATCGCAATTTTTTTTCAGTGTGAACTCAACGACACTATCGCCTATCGCCTGTCACCTATCGCCTTTCTCCTATCGCCTGTCGCCTATCGCAGCAGTGTGAACCGGGCTTTATAGTTACCCCGATAAATCCATTCCAATAAAAATAAAAAAAAATTAATATATATTGTAAATTAATAAAACTGCCGCATATGAGAGTGAAACTGAATGCAATGAATTTTTAAAAATTTTTTCTCTCCAGTCGCAAAACCACGTGAAAAATAAAAAATTCCATCACTGCGCGTATTTTATTTTTTATTAAATTAGTCCAACGAGAGAAAATCTTTATTTACCCACCTCTCGAGTTGGTTAAATTCTTACCCTTAAAACAATGGAAAAATGTACTCCGGTTTTGACCTGGGTAAAATTTATTTTTCACTCGCATGCTTAAGCACGTAAAAAAAGTTATCTTGGGATAACTTTTAACTGCGCGTCAGAATGCGACCCCTGCTGGTTTTATTGCAAAACTTATTTTTTTAAAAAAACATGATTTTTTATTCCGAGTTGACTGGAAAGAGGTAGAGCTGTTAACCATTTCCATTGCTGGATCTGGGCAGTGTCGCTGCGTGGAAGCCGCTCCGTAGACACCACTGCCCTGCTTCAACTCACAACCAACATAGCCACTGCATTCAACCAAAAAGCTCCACCCAAGCATACAATAGTAGCCATTCTGGATCTCACCAAGGTATTTGACACAATCAGCATCAATATTATAATAACCAAAATAGCCAACAGCACACTTCCAGCCTACCTCATCAGATGGCTAAGTGGTTACCTCAGAGCAGGTAACCTCTGGTTACCTCAGAGTCAGCAAAACAATTTTAACCCGTACTCAACCGGTCCAGTTCTAGAACTGTTCGGAACAGGTTCTAGAACTGTTCCGAACAGTTTTAGAACTGTTCGGAACAGTTCTAACTCGGAAGTTCTAACTCGTTTTAGAACTGTTCGGAACAGTTTTAAGTTCGGAACTGTTCGGACGGTGTCGGTGTACTTTCCAGTTTGCCCAAATTTGTGAGAAATTCGGCATTGGAAAATGCCGAAGTTGTACCTTGGTGCATTATAAAAGTCACCGAAACATTTTCCAACACTTATCACGTGATTTTATTGTGTATTTCCGTTGTTTTATGTGTTTAAATATCATTTGCGGAGTTTTATTTATTTTTTGATTTTGAGAACTGCAAATCAGTCCTAGAACTGTTCTAGAACTGTTCGGAACAGGTTCTAGAACTGTTCCGAACAGTTCTAGAACGCATAGCACAGGGGCATGTAGAGTACCGGTTAAGAGACTCAACTACTAAAGCCAGGATAGTTCAAACAGCAGTTCCCCAAGGCTCCGTAATCTCACCAACCCTTTTGAACTTTTATATTTCATACCTACCACCACCCTCAACTAATATCAAAATAGTCTCTTATGCTGGTGATACCACAGTTTACTCCACCAGAAACAAGATTACTGAAATGGAACTTGATCTCACCAACTACCTCAATATTTTAAATCAATATCTGGACAAAAAGTTTCTCAAACTCTCAACAGAAAAATCAACAGTCACTATTTATCCCCCCTCATCAAAAGAGCTTAACTACAATCCAAAGGTGACCATAGACTTTTAACATAGACCATAGACCATAGACAACAAACTTTTACCGTTAAAGAAAACCCCAAAATCCTGGGTGTTACTTTCAATCCAAACCTAACTTTTAATAACCACGCCACCAACATAAACAACAAAGCATCCAGGCGCAACAACATTCTTAAAGCCCTGGCTGGCACCAGCTGGGGCCAACAAAAATAAACAAAAGTTACTTCCTACAAAGCAATAGGACGCCCAATTCTTAACTACAAAACCCCCATTTGGTCACCCAATCTATCAAAATCTTATCTCATCTTCAAAAACTTCAATCAACACAAAACACAGCTCTCAGGATAGCAACCGGCTGCCACAGAATGGCCCCAACTGACCACCTCACCAAGAGACTATTGCCAGACCAGACCCAATTGCCAATTACACGTTGAACAACAAGTAGAAGCTTAAATTAAATAAAACTGTCTGGAAATAGGGTGGTGCATTTAATTTCGGCACTTTTCCCAATTGGGCATTTTTGATTTTGGACTATATCTTTGGTAATCCTGGACGGAATACGACGTTTGATAGCTCAAATGAGAGCTAATTATATGCAGATGACAGTCGTGAGCTTTTTATTTGTTATGTTGTGATATTTCCATGTGAAATTGCATGATTTATAAAAAATAAAATTGTTACTCGTTTTTAGAACATGGGCATTTTATGATTACGCAATAAATTGGTTTAAAAATTAAACTGTCCTGGTAAAATTTAATCTATTTTCCGAATTTTTAGTCCCCGTGGTTCTACATTGCGTCTGTGATGAGCAATCGTTATAAAATAAAACCGTGTAATTTCGGCACCATATTGCTGTAGGTAAAAACGGGTTGAATTAAGTGTTCAAGTGTTAAATTGTATCTGTAAATAGTTAAAAGACAACGTTGAAATGTGTAGGGGTCATAGCATTGCACTTAAGCTCGATTAGGGGGGTCCTTTTAAAAAGTGCCGAAATTAAATGCACTTTTTTCCCAAATTTTGCTCATTTTGATACCATTTGGAATTTTAGCTGTAACTTTTTGCCAGTTACGCGTCGAACAACAAGTAGAAGCTTAAATTAAAGAAAACTGTCTGGAGATAATAATAGGCTGTTAAATTTTTGAAAATGGTGATTTTTTGACTGAAAAACAATCGATTGTTGGTAAAGTGCCGAAATTAAATGCACTACCCTAATGATAGGCTTTTTAATTTTTTAATTTGATGATTTTTTGACTGAAAAACAATCGATTGTTTGTAAAGTGCCGAAATTAAACGTACACATTTAATTTCGGCAATTTTCCTTTTTTTTAAAAACTGATTTAATTAAGTAAAAAAACTATTTTCGTAAAGTGAAACTTTTGTGACGCAACGCAGTATCGTGAAAACTTCAAAATGAGCTTTTTGGTTTAATGTATTTCATATTATTACTACTAGTCTTCTGTTTTGTGGTGCATACAAAATCAGTGCAATGTGTCTATTGCTTATGTGTGTCCCTGCTTAATCAAAATACAATACAATACAATCAAACATGAAAATTGGGCCATACAGTGAAAAGTTACATCGGAAAAACAAAAAAGTGCCGAAATTAAATGCACTATCCTATAGGACGTGTTCCACTCAGGTGGCATTGCCACCGCTGTTGTGTTTGATTGGCAACTCCGTCATCGGTGGCAGCTCTCTCAAGAAAAAAACGCGTGGGAACACGCGCATTATTAAAAAAATCGACAAATATTACGGTTTCAACAGAAAAACGCTTGAAAATGCCTGTGCATTGTATAAAAAATGAAGAAAAAAAAAACTCTGGAGTCGCATTCTGAAGAAACACTTAAGCCCGGTTCACACTGCTGCGATAGGCGACAGGCGATAGTGGTTGGATCAAAGTTCTAATCTTATCGCAATTTTGCGATAGGCGACAGCCAAAACACAAGCAGTTTCAGCATATTACGTGCGAAATTCGTAAATTAACAAATTTATGTAAAGAAACAACGCTTCCTTGAATTGAACTTAAATACACACAACATTTTTTGTTTTTTGATGCGTTACGCGTTTTTTTAATGCGTTTTTGATGCGTTTTTTGATGATCTCATTCTATTAATTAAAAAATACATGCATAACCTTCAAATTTACGAAATTTATAAATTTGTAATTTCTTAGATTCTGAACGCAATTTTATTAATATACTTTTTTATTAAAAATACAAAAGAAAAATATGCGTTTATTAATTTACAGATTTAAATTAATTACAGGCAATTTTTATGAAATAGGCCCTTGGCCTTGAAAAATATACCGTAATTGGAAACATAAACAAAAAGGTCATATATGCTTAGATTAGTGATGTTTCTACCCTCCAATATCATCTACCGAAGCTTCAGTCATTTAGAGCGGAGGAAGCTCCGGAATTCCGGAGCTTTTTCTGCTCTAAATGGCTGCCGGAGTTCCGTTCTTTAAACAGGCGATATCATTTTGGAAGCTTGAAATCTGTTTAAAATACTTGATAAAGAATAATATTCTCCTTTTTGAACTCTGGTTGATAAGACAACCCACTATGGCCGATTTTCATGTTTTTTGTCGTCGTCTTAAAATAACTAAATTTTATGCTGTAATACCATCCGAAATTGCGGCTGAATGCGAGATTTTTTTAGAATTAAAAGCTAGCACACCTTTTAAACACTGTTTAAAATTAAAACAATACACTATCGTCTATCGCAATTTTTTTTTCAGTGTGAACTAAACGGCACTATCGCCTATCGCCTGTCACCTATCGCCTTTCTCCTATCGTCTGTCACCTTTCCCAGCAGTGTGAACAGGGCTTTATAGTTACCCGGATAAATCCATTCCAATAAAAAAAATAATATATATTGTAAATTAATAAAACTGCCGCATATGAGAGTGAAACTGATGCAATGAATTTTTAAAAATTTTTTCTCTCCAGTCGCAAAACCACGTAAAAAATAAAAAATTCCATCACTGCGCGTATTTTATTTTTTATTAAATTAGTCCAACGAGAGAAAATCTTTATTTACCCACCTCTCGAGTTGGTTAAATTCTTACCCTTAAAACAATGGAAAAATGTACTCCGGTTTTGACCTGGGTAAAATTTATTTTTCACTCGCATGCTTAAGCACGTAAAAAAAGTTATCTTGGGATAACTTTTAACTGCGCGTCAGAATGCGACCCCTGCTGGTTTTATTGCAAAACTTATTTTTTTAAAAAAACATGATTTTTTATAAAAAATAAATTTTAACTAGTTTTTTACGAATTTTAAACACGTAAATACATACATAGTATGGAAAAGAGCTTGAATGCGAATTAGCAATTTTTATGCAGTAATAAAAGATTGCGAATTTTTCTGCTGCGTAGTTTCTAATAGGGTAGTGCATTTAATTTCGGCACTTTTCCAAATTGGGCATTTTTGATTTTGGACTATATTTTTGTAATCCTGAACGGAATACGACGTTTGATAGCTCAAATGAGAGCTAATTATTATATGTAGATGACTGTCGTGAGCTTTTTATTTGTTATGTTATGATATTTTCATGTGGAATTTTGTGGTTTATAAAAAATAAAATTGTTAATCGTTTTTAGAACATGGGCATTTCATGATTATGCAGTAAATTGATTTAAAAATTAAACTGTCCTGGTAAAATATTTAGTCTATTTTCCGAATTTTTAGTCCCCGTGGTTCTATGTTGCGTCTGTGGTGAGCAATCGTTATAAAATAAAATAGTGTAATTTCGGCACACATATTGCTGTAGGTAAAAACGGGTTGAATTAAGTGGTCAGGTGTTAAATTGTAGTTGTAAATAGTTAAAAGACAACGTTGAAATGTGTAGGGGTCATAGCACTGCACTTAAACTCGATTAAGGGGGTCCTTTTAAAAAGTGCCGAAATTAAATGCACTTTTTTCCCAAATTTTGCTCATTTTGATACCGTTTGACATTTTAGCTGTAACTTTTTGTCAGTTACACGTTGAACAACAATCAAAAGCTTAAATTAAAGAAAACTGTCTGGAGACAATGATAGGCTTTTAAATTTTTAAAAATGATGATTTTTTGACTAAAAAACAATCGATTGTTTGTAAAGTGCCGAAATTGAATGCACACATTTAATTTCGGCAATTTTCCATTTTTTAAAAACTGATTTAATTAAGTAAAAAACTACTTTCGTACAGTGAAACTTTTGTGACGCAACGCAATATCGTGAAAGCTTCAAAATGAGTTATCAAACATGAAAATCGGGGCATACAGTGAAAAGTTACATCGGAAAAACAAAAAAGTGCCGAAATTAAATGAGATATCATTGCAAAGCTTAAAAATCAGGGAATGTCATAAAGGGATAGAAATTTAAAAAAAAAACCGCATTGACATCGTTAGGGTGGACAATGCATTTTCGCAAAAAAGGGCTCTGTGGACTTTAAAAACTAAAAAAAATTTTGTCTTTGAATTGGCTTATACTTATCGGTTAGAGTAATTAGTCAATGGAAAGCCAGAATATTGTTTTTTTTTCAAAAGATGTACATGGACATCTTAATACTGGACAACATATTTTCACTAAAAAGGGGAAGGATTCTACTCCCCAATTGAAGAACAAATTAGGTTAAATGAGACATCATTGAAAAGATCAGAGTCCGGGAATTTCATAATGAGTGTCGAATATATAAAACATAACATGAACATACACATCTTTATGCTAGACAGGAAATTTTCACAAAAAGGGGGATGTACTTGCCTCTCCAACCACAGAAAAAGATAGGGCTTAATGAGATATCATTGAAAAGCTTATAGTTCGGGGAGTATCTTCATAAGGCGGTTGAAATAAATAAAATCAAAAAGATTTTTATGCTAGACAATTAACCGGTCTCCACAACCAAAAAACAAATTAGACTAAAAAAAGTCTCATTACAAACCGTGCAGTCCAGGGAATATTATAGAAGGGTTGGATCTAGAAAAAAAAGTTCGCAAATGAATCCGAAAAATACAGGAAAAATTATTTGTCAGCCCACGACACGGGCTACTTGTACATTGAAATAGGCTAAAAACAGCAAAAAAATTCGCGATGATGGCGTCATCATAGGTCAAAAATGGCGTCATATTTTTAGGGTACTTTTTCATTTTTTGGCGGGGGGGGGGCAATAAAACGAAAGGGGCAAATCCTTCAATAAAGCGGGGGGGGGGCATTTCCAGACCGTGCACAGGTCTGCAGATTTGAAGTGCTGTTATCAGAATATTTTTATTTTCTCATTATTATTAGTATTTTGCAATCCCAATTACAACAAAACAATTAACAGCCAATAAATTATCAAATTCTGATATTATCATTTTGTTGTATGTTTAAATAGAAAATAATAATTTGGTTTTTAAGATAGCCTCACTATTAAACAAGATATGAGTACTTTTGCGAACAAAAGATTAATTGCAACATGTATTTTAAAGGTGCAGTATACTAATTCAGGGTTTATTTTTTATTGCTGTTTAATTAATACTAATCAATTATCAGGTCACACCGAGAAAAAAATTGTATTACACCAAAAATTAATTCCCAACGGTTAACGAGTTATTAACAAGAATACCGCTTGGTTATTTCCAATGTTTTTATAAACAATTTTCAAAAGAATATAGTTCTACTGAACGGATATTAAACTTAACATAATTCATGCTAGGGCACTAAAAAGCTTAAATTTTAATCTGATAATATCAAAATAACAGCAAACAAAAACCACACTAAATAATACATCAAAAACAATTTTTTTTATATGACATTATTCATTTAATACGTTTCAGAATTGAACCAAATTTCAAATTTAAGTTTTTGGTACCCTAGCAGAAATAATATAAGGTTTTATTAATATATGCACAGTAGAACTGTTTTCTTTTGAAAAATGGTGTATAAAAACCACATTGGAAATAACCAAGCGGTATTCTTGTTAATAACTCTTTAAAACCGTTGGGAATTAATTTTTGGTGTAATACAATTTTTTTCTCAGTGTTATCTGATACATAGATTAGTATTAATTAAATAGCAATAAAAAATACACCATGAATTAGTATACTGCACCTTTAAGTATTTTGGTGATTGGGGGGTGCTTGGTTACACGTGTATTCAGCTGTCGACTAAACGCCTAACTGTCTGTAGTAATTCTTAGTTTTCTATAAAAATTTCTTAGAAATTTTTCTAATTTACAGATACATCTTTTTGAGACTCAGAACATGTTTTAACATAGTGATTTATTGTTTTTTTTTTATTTTTGCGGGCGGAGCTTTGCTAAGATGGATGCTTCTATAAAGAGGGAGAGAAAGAGTACCGGTGCTTAAGCGGTATAGTTTTTCTGTAGAAACAATACTGGGTTTACCGGTACGTTTCGGTAACTTGTGTCAATATTCAAATTAATATTTTTCTCCAATTTAAAATAATAATGCTCATTTAGAAGATTGAATTACCTGATGTATCATATCACACTGCATTAGTGCACCATTTGCGTATCATATTAAGCACATTTTAGATATTTAAAAAATCAGTTTATCTATTATATTTTACAATTTGCTAGAATAATCCAATAAATAAAAATCAATTACAAACTAGTGATTAACTTCATCACAGTTTAACAAATGAAAATTAATGGTCAATATCAGTAACAGAAAACATCAGTCCAACTCGTCAATAGTGTCCATCATTGACCTCGGGGATTCAGCCGAAGCCGTATTAGTTCTATTTTGAGTTTGTTGTTGATCATTCGAGTCGCTTCTATTGGATGATGATTTGGACGCTGATTTTCGACAAATAGGACATGTATCATGCTGAAAACAAAACATTTTTGCAAGCAATTTTAACGTAAAATATTAAAAGCGGTCGCAGCCATATTTCACTGCTGACACTGTAATTCCTGCCACTGTTGAAAATTATCGTACGAATCTGCCTTGATTTCAGTCGTGGCAAAAACCAAGATATTCTAAGTGCGAATTACCCCCGGGTAACCACTAGCTTTTTAAACTTATGTTCGAAATGAAGAAAAGTTTTGAGAGCTTATTATAAGTAGTAAACACTGTTTTGCAATAGATTACAAACAAGTAAATTCTTTAATAGTATTTCTGTGAATAATCTTTCTACATTTTAGCAGTAATACAATCATTATCATCATGTAATCTGTTTTATCATGATTTCATCTTTGACTTACTTTGTCGTGCAAACGTGGATGCAATATTTTAACACATGATTTTCTTTGGAGTGTTAAAATTTTTGACATTGATTTTAATTTTTTGGTAAAATTTTATCGTGTGCTTTAAAATCTTGCATTTTTTTCGTCGAAATATTTTTAGCGGTTGAAGAAGTGTGACTTTTAAGGAATAGCAAAACGTCTTTTGAGAATATTCTGCACTTACAATTTCTCTTTTGGAAAACTTAAAAAAAAGAACAAGCGCATTTTTAACTTCAATTTTACATCCAAATTGTTTAGCAAGTGTTTTCTTGAGATATTAGTGATTTGATAAAAATACAGCAATTTTTACTTTTTATTTTCATTTGCAAAAACGTAGGAACTCAAACCGGTCATACTTGTTTAGTATTTTGATAAAATACTGAATTTGTTTTAAAAAATTAGCTTATACTTTTTACACGTTAAAAAAATGCAATTTTATTAAACTAAATTTTTTTTGTCAAACAAAATGTTTAACAAATTAGACGCAAACTAGATAATTTTATCATACTTGACAAGTTTACCGACTAGTTTCCTACTTTCCACGTTTTACAAAAAATCTCGACAAAATATTTTATTAAAATAAATGCGATATTAACTAGCTTAATATGTTTCCTGTTTTTCAATGAAATAAATATAAATAAAAAATAAATCAGAATGTTAAAATAAAGCTAAAACTACGTTTTGTTTTTTTATTATTTTTTGTAACAAAAACGAGCATAAAAAAGAAATTATTTAAGAGCAGAATTACTTAAATAATCTATTGTTACTATTTTCAAAAAATCATATCTTTAATTTAAAAAGCTATCAACATTTAATGAAAAAAAGTTTAAACCAACACCGCACCCTTTACAGTATTTTTTCCAAAATACACACTTGTGCGCGCGCGCACGAACCCACACACGCAAAAACTCACAAAAACCATACGCACAAACGCGCGCACACCCACACACACCTGTGCACTGCCCCCCGGGGTTAAAACGGGGGGCAATTCCAAAATGGGGGCACGGGGGGCAACTTTTTTGAAACGGGGGGGGGGGCAAACAGAGGAAAGAAAAAAAAGAGAAAAAAAGAAGGGAAAAAAGGGACAAAAAAGCGAAAATAATGTAAAAATAGGTCTAAAATGGTTTAAAATACATTGAAATAGGCTAAAAACTAAAAAATCGCAATGATGGCGTCATCATAGGTCAAAAATGGCGTCATAATTTTAAGGTACTTTTTCATTTTTTGGCGAGGGGAGGGCAATAAAAAGGGGGGTGGCAATGGCAAATCCTCCAATAAAACTGGGGGGGCATTTCCAGACCGTGCACAGGTCTGCACACAGATAATATTAAAACAAGTTTTGATTAATAAAATTTTATAAACCTGTCAATCTTTGTCTTAACTAGTGTTGTTTCCCGGAGTTTCAAGCTCCGAAGCGGAGCTTTGCTTATAGAAGCTCTGGAGCAACCTCCAGAGCTCCGCTCTATTTTTATACCAATTTTATGAATAGTTAAAGAGTGATGGCATAGAATATTTTAGTAAATTTTTTATAGGCTAAATTTTTCCATATTATTTAAATTAAATTAATAAAAATAGTCACACAAGTAAATGGAGTAGTTTAAAATGTTTTTCAAGCTTAAATAAGCCTTAAATTGTTTTTGTAAGGGGCGGGACTCCGGAGCTTTATCCGCTTTAAGATAGAACACCACAATTAGATTTTGAGGGCAGATCTTCTCTAATTAATTTTTACTTACGTAATGTGACCTGTTGATTTAATTTTTGAAATTTATTTTTCTTAAAAAAATATTTATTGTCCACAATCAGCAAATTACACTAATAAAATACATGTCCAAAAGACAATACATTAATAAAATTCATTACCAAAAATATTCTATTTTTTGATTTCCGATTTAGCGTATCTTGAATAATGAACACTTTTTTAATAAAAACCTAAAAATTTAATAAAAACATAATTTTTCGAGGTTAAAAAATTTGCAGTAAAGTTAAACTTATCCTTAGGTCCAAGATTCCGAGTCCGATGTCTAACCACTAGGCTACTGACCTATCTGATATTTCTATCGTAGAAGCTCGTTTTAAAGAAACAGTTCGAAATGTAGTTTCTCGACGGCAAAATAAAAAAATTTTAAATGAAAATAAAATTTTTTTGATTAGCTCAAATTTTAATGAAAGTTTGGAAAAAGTTAGACACAAGTCTAATCAATACTTTTGATTTATACATGAGCAAGTTGGTCTGGAGTTAAAAATAAACCCCAAATTGGGGGGCGAAAAACGCAAAATACCAATATCGTTTTTCGATTTTGAAGAAAAAAAATAGGTAAAAAAACGCGCTAAATTTTAGGTCAAAAAGCCCTTTTTATTGCATTTTTGAGTTTTTTATTGCTTAAACATTTCTTTTGACCTCAACACTTAAGTTTGGAGGCAGTCAAAAGTCAAAGACATTTTTTTTTATTTCATTTTTCCAAAAAATTGAAAGGGGTTGAGACACCATATCTCATTTTATAACAAAATTATGATTGTTTTCAAATACTTTTTTAACTTAAACATTTTTAAACCGTACATTGGATTCACAATAAATATGATCAATCCATTTCCAAAAAATATTTTTTTTTTGTTTTTTTTTTCTATTTAAAAACTTTAATAAAAATGATCCTATTTTACACTAGATTAAATAAAAACCAACAGATTTTTGTTCTATTTTAACTAAAAAAAGTAATCAAAGATAGTCTAATTATGATTTATTTCAACCATCTATTTTATGACGTATTTTTTTTAAAAAACGTTAATTAAAGCATTACTACAATTTGAATTGGGTTCATAAATTGTAAAGCACCGTGTGTATAAAATCGCTGTTGAGTGCCCAGATATGGATTTTTATTGAAGACACTCTGCGCGTGCAAATTACCATGGATATATGTATATATATATATATATATATACATACATGGGCCCCGGGGGGGTATCTGTGGGGGGTTAACCCCCCCCCCAATTTCTAGAAGGGGGGTTTAACCCCCCCCACTCAGAAGTGAGGGGGGGAGAAAAGGTTAACCCCCCCAATTTTGGAAAAATGAAGAAAAAAAATGTCTTTAAAATGACTTCTAACTGCCTCCAAACTTAAGTTTTGAGGTCCAAATGAATGTTTTAAGCAATAAAAAGCTCAAAAATGCAATAAAAGGGCTTTTTGACCTTAAATTAGCGTTTTTTACCTATTTTTCCTTCAAAATCGAAAAACGATATGGGTAAAATGCACTCCAGAAAAAAAACGATATGGGTATTTTGCGTTTCTCGGATTTTAACCCCCCCCCCCCCCCCTAATTTGGGGTTTAACCCCTCTCCCACTCCGGAACAACTTGCCCATGTATGTATATATATATATATATATATATATATATATATAATTACACAATGAGACATGCTGTCACATTTTGTTTCAAACAGCTGAGTTTTGTTGTAATATATGAGCCCCGCAGATATTGTTTGTTTAAAGACACTAACTATTTAACTGTCTACTTTACTAACTACTTTCTGCCTACTTCGCTAACTACTTTCTGCCTACTTTGTAACTACTTTGTTAACTAGTTGTATTAACTACTTTATTTTTTAAAAGTAGGTAGTTAAGTAGTTAGCCAAAATCATGGTAGTTAAATAGTTAAGTAGTTAACTACCTAAGTAGTTATCACAACACTAGGGATAGTGACTGTTGGTTTGGTAATTTTTTTAGAAATTTTCATATATTTTTTTCAATGTTCTATAGCTCAATCAGTAGTAATATTTTGGTTTTTAAAAGGTATAAAAAATAAGATCCAAAATTAGTCATGTTGGTCGTCACCACCCCAAAAAGAATTAACTAGCTCCACAGTATGTTTGTTTTATTATGAAAACAATGACAGAGTTGTTTTGTTTTATATACCTAACATAATTATGTAACATTAATTTTGCATAATTTTTTTCATTCTTTTAATATATTTATTTTATTAGTACCATTTAGAAAGCTTAAGCATATACCATTTTTCCTTGCTTTTTTGATGCTATTTGGTATGTATTAAGCCAATAAAATAGCATTTTATTATTTTATTTTTTTATTAGACAATAATATTAGTTTAAAATATTTCGTACAGATCCGGTCCCGATTCGGTTCCGATCCGGCAGGATCCAAAATCACGGATCCGGTCGGGCCCTATATATATATATATATATACAGACCTGTGCACTGCCCCCCCGGGGTTTAATGGGAGGGGCAATTCCAAAACGGGGGGGGGCACGGGGGCAACTTTTTTTAAATGGGGGAAGGCAAGCAGGGGAGAAAGAAAAAAAAGAAGAAAAAAGAAAAGAGAAAAAAGGGACAAAAAAGCGAAAATAAGGTAAAAATAGGATTAAAATGGCTTAAAATACATTTGAAACAGGCTAAAAACTGCAAAAAAAAATTGCGATGATGGCGTCATCATAGGTCAAAAATGGCGTCATAATTTTAGGGTACTTTTTCATTTTTTGGCGGGGGGGCATTTCCAGACCGTGCACAGGTCTGTATATATATATATATATATATATATATTTATATATATATTACTAATAAGCGTTCTATTTACGGTTAGTTTAAATTATAACCACTCAATCGGTTATGATATATTTTTAAACTTGATCTTTTTCAAATGCATTGTCAAACAACAAGATTAAAATTTAAAGTACCAGAAAATTATTTTAAAAAAATATTTAAAAAAAAAACTGCTAACGGTTGTTAGATATAAATTTTCAATAAGTTTTTTTTTAAATTTTATGTAATGCTGTATGTACTTGAGTCATTTTTTGTAAATTTAATTTTTAAAATAAGGTCTAATACTCGCAGTCGTATCTTATCGCTTTGAGATAAGTTTACGAAAAAAATCTGTTTTATTATGTCAGTCTCAGTCACTCAAAAACGCTGAATTTATAAAACGTTGAAAAAACTACACGGGCTGAAATAATTAGGCTTTTAGCCTGATTTCTGGCAATGCAATTCGGGAATATAGACATGTCTATCGGAGAAAACAATAATTTTGTTTATCCTTTATACTTTTCAACGATTTCTTTTCGGGGACCTGGCACCACCAAACTTAATACAATTTTTCAAATCAGTAAAATCCGTTCTAATTGAAAATAATAATATTTTTTTATTATGTGCTAAAATAGCAATTTTCATATTAAAATTCGATTTTGTTTTTGTGATCGTTTATATATAGGTTAGGGTAGATCCGTTTTAAGAGGCATTTTAAAAATCTTAATGCCTAACAAGAAAATTATACAAATTTTTTGGAGTAATAAATAATTGATTGATAACTGGAAAATATGCGGGTTAATAAACAAAACAATGAAATCCATATTTGAACCCTATTATTCAGTTTAGATTTAAAGCGACACGCCTAACCCAATCAAATAGCTTTCAATGGTGAAATTTAATACTAAAAAATTAATATATTTACCGATTGCTACGGAAAAAAATAGTCTTAATTTTAAGCTTTTTTGTATTTTAAGTTACTACAATATCGTGAATTGAAACAAATTGCTAGTGTTTCAGGGAAATGGTGTTGTGGGAGGTCGTCCCTCTTATTCCCTTCGCTGTGGCGCAGAGGAGACAATTGTTTCCTATTATATCGTAGGCAAACAACCGTGTGAACGAACAACAAGAACACGACATTTTTGCCCCATCTGACAAATATCGGGTTGTTCGCCTTTGTAAGGACACCCAGAAATTCGACTGATCTATGATATTTTGTTATGTATTATAGTTTTAATTCTTGTGTTACTAAGAAACCTTTTATCAGACTATTTTTTTAAAATTTAATTTAGGTCATTAATAACTTCAACGTTATTTCTAGCGTGTAGTCTGTAATTGTCTTGAAATTTGCCTATTGTCTGGTCATCAAAAATTTTACAGTGAGAAGAATATAATCAAAATATTAATGATTAATTGATACCCACTGCGGTTTTACCATTACTGCTGGCGAACTTAGGTATGATTCAGTGTAAATCATAATATAGATAGACAGGTTTCAATAACCTTTTGCTCAACTCACCCATACAAAAAAAACTGAGTGTCGTTTTTTCTGTTTTGTTTTTTCTTGGGGGGGGGAGGAGCAGGATATAATCAAAAAAATTCGGCGGCCGTCAAATTTTTAGGCGGTAGAATCAGTTGCGTGCGTGTTCAGAATTTAAGCCAATTTTTAATATATTTGGACAAAAAAAGATCTTTCACAAGTTTAAAATAAAGATAAACATAATTTCTGAAATTTATCTACCTTTGTTTGCATGGTTGGCGTGGTGTGGTAGACCCACAACACTCACGTCAATGTATTTGGCTAAATCGATAGTTTTTGTTGATTACTTTACTTTACAAAATAGTTTTATAATAAAATCTTGCTTAAGAAATGGGGTTTAAAGTAAAAACTTATAGTTCTGGTGACATATTCTCGTGGTTTTTGTATAAAATAAAATCCAATATAACAAACTGTTACCGTCCGAAGGTTTGGTATCACGATATTACACTACACTAGATGAAATTAGTGTTATATCTTTAAAAAACAAAGCAAAGTTTATAGCGAGCGGGAGATTGGGGGCGCTGCGGATTCGTTCCCTGTTCAGTCGGGCTGTTTAT
Organism: Microlaimidae sp. YZB2_3; assembly: GCA_030248175.1. NCBI lineage: Eukaryota > Metazoa > Nematoda > Chromadorea > Desmodorida > Microlaimidae > Microlaimidae sp. YZB2_3. Next base: position 75,863 of record JASAMX010000621.1, read on the forward strand.
CTGGTTAGCGATATTTTGAAAGATAACTGGTATCTTCTAAAATGAATACACGTGTTTTTGCGGCCTCCTGCTTCCAATTCAAAGAAGATTCAGCGCCGTTTCGCTCGTTTAATTTCAGCTGCTTAAACGCTTTTCTTGTAAAATTGGGATTAGTGGAATGTTTTCTTATATAAAGCTCTTTTCTGATAAATATACACTCGGTTTCAGATCAGTTTATCACTTATTTATGGAATGTATATAAATCTTAAATGAATATACGTTCTTTTTTTAATAAACATAATATTAGTTTCGGTTTGAATTGAACATAGCAATTAGATTGTGTGCTTTTATGTTGCTTTAATTTTTGTAAAAACCAAAAAAAAACATGAATGCTAAGTATATGTGGCCGTGGGTGGGTTCTGTCTTTGCTCTTTTCAAAAAATGGACAACTTGAGACCAGGGGCGTAGCCAGGATTTCGGAAGGGGGGCTTGTACATGTACTCCATACAAATTTTTCGAAAGGGGGGGTTGTAGGGGGTTGTACTCCAAATTTTCAAAATACCGTAAAAACGACATTAAAAAGGGTAAAAAAATTTTGCGCTTCGCGCTAAGTGATTCTTTTTGCTGCTATTTGCATTGTTTTTTGAAGTTAAACTTGAAAAATTTTAGGTTTAAAAAGGTATAACATTAAAAATTATTCGACAGCACGAAAAAATTTTCAAAAATTGTCTTTGAAATTCATTAAAAACCACTTAAAAGTTGTAAAAGGTATATAAGCGTCGAGCGCTGAGCGGAGCGAAGCGCGAGAAAATTTTTTAAAATTTGTTCTCTTAGGAACCCCAAATTTTTACCTCAGCCAGTCCAAAAGGGGGGGTGGTTACAACCATTGGTGGGCAGGGGAGAGGGTTATACCCCCCAAAAATCCCGATTATAGCCGACACCACCCTAAAATTTGGGGGTACCTCGGAAACCCGCCCCCTCCCCCTAAAATTTGGGCGGTTCCAGTACTAAAAACGCTGAAAATGGGGTATTTGGGGTATACCCCCAAAAAAAATTTTGGGACACCCCCTCCCCCAAATTTCGGGGGTTGGGTATCCCCCCAAAATACGGGAGGCTGCCCACCTATGGTTACAACCCCCATAACCCCCCTGGCTACGCCCTTGCTTAAGGCTTGTGGATTTCAGGAGTTGGCCATGAGTGACGTGAGGCTGAAGCTTGAGTTATTAACGTACGGCAAAAACTACTGGCGAAAAAGCACCGGCGGCAGCGTGGAAAAAATTTAGAGCGGCATTTGTATTACCCCCAAAACCACGTTTTTTGGTATTGGAACTTTAAAAATTACAAGACGGGGGCTTTGGGGTGTCCGGGACTGGGATTACTTCAAAATTTTAAATGAGAGGGAGGAAAATGTCGGTAATTTTGTTGATGTTTTGGCTATGTTTGGGAGTGTATGTATGCAACTCCGATCTCTGCTCACTTATTGTGTCGCTTCGTCTCACCCTTTTTTCTTCCTCCTTCTTCTAGGTCTAGATCTGGTGGACGCCCTCTTAAAGATTTAAAGGCATTCTCTTCATTGGCCTATTTCTTGGTTAAGTTTTATATACTTGGGTATATGGGGGTGGGTACTTGGGTATAAGTTATATATATGGGGGTGGGTAATTCCAAAACGGGGGGACACGGGGTAGGCAACTTTTTTGAAACGGGGAGGGGGCAATAAAACGGGGGGTAAGCAGGGCAGAAAGAAAAAAAAAGAAAAAAAAAGAGAAAAAAGGAAAAAAGAGGAAAAAAGGAAGGAAAAAAGAAAAATAGGACAAAAAAGCGAAAATAAAATAAAAATAGGTCTAAAATGGCTTAAAATACATTGAAATAGGCTCTAAACTGCAAAAAATTTGCGATTATGGCGTCATTATAGGTCAAAAATGGCGTCATAGTTTTAGGGTACTTTTTCATTTTTTGGCGGAGGTGGGACGGAAATCCTTCAATGAAGCTGGGGCATTTCCACAATGTGCACAGGTCTGGATATACCTCAAATATTTCATTTTTAGCGTTTTTAGTACTTTGAATCCCAATTTTTCGAGGTGGGCTGTCCTGGTTGGGTATGGGTACCTATACCCTCAAACTTTAGAGGGAGGAGGGTGTCGGCAGTAATCAGGATTAGAGGACGATCATATAACCCCTTTTGTCCTTGTTTCTTTTGGACAATCCAAAATTTGCCTTTAGACAAATCACAAGTTCCTTTAGACAGCCAAAACTAAGCTAAAATATATCAACTTGCGTTTTGGACACTTTGCACAATCATTTTGACGTTTTGGACTGTCCTTTAGACAGTATTTAACGAAACGTTTTTACTTTGTCCGAACAGCAACCTTTTGAAATTTCTAAGGACATCTTTGGATTGTCTTTGGCTTGTCCAAAAGTTTTTGGATTTGTCCTTTGGGCGAAGTAATGAACATGTTAAAAAATTTCCCTTGGACTTTTTGGTTTTAGGTTTTGTTCAGTGTATTTTGTCCTTTAGATACCGTAGAAGAAATATGAAAAAAGGAGGTTATAGGGGGGTGTGCTAAAATTTTTTAAATGCCGTTAAAATGCCGATTTAAAATTTAAGAGAGTGGGATGGTTAGGCTAGGAGGAAGTTTCATTTTTTCAACAGTTTTTTGGATCTTCAGATCATTTTAACTAGTTTTTTAGGCCTAATATTTTTTTAACCAAAATAGACTATTTAGCCCTAAGAATAGGCTATTAAGCTCTAATAAGTGTATAAAAACAGTATATTTGACAGTAAGTATAAAATTATACTTGCAAATTGATTGAAAGGGATTTTCAAAATAAAAAAATGCTATCCATATCTATAGCAAAATTAAAATCAAACAAAATCTCGACCGCAACAACAATTGATAATCACATCGCAGTCTGACTAAAAACAAAATCAATCAGTTTTGTTTTGATTAATTTGAATTTAAAAAAAATAATGTTTGCTGTTAAAAAATTAAAACTCGATGACGATGAGAGTTTCACTTTCACTGCTCTTTTCTTTTGATATTATTCTTTTTACGGAGGCAATATTTTGATCAGTTACTTGTTACTGTTCTTTATTAGAAACCAAATAAATATCTTATTAGGCAGACTTTATTTGCTCAATTTATGAAGAACTCCCTCATTGCGGCAGTTTTGAGCATGTTATTTGTTGTTGTTTTAGAAACACAAGACGAAAGGCAGGGAGATAATGTTAGTGTAAAATATCTAATCAGATCGGTATATTTTATAAAGATGTGTAATAAAACGGAACAGAGCCAGGGAGGCTTTTGGGCTGCTGGGGAAGAGTTGGGAGTGGGGTGGGGGGCTTTTCCTCGGCTAGAGTGGTGGGGCCCCTTCTTTTCTCCCGGCTGGCCCACCGAATTATTGATTGGGAACAAACGAAAACTGAACTCGGACGCCTTCTCTCCCGCCGTCCTTTATACGTCTTTTACGGCTTCGGAACACGCTTTCCCTCTACCCCCATGTATCTTGTTTTCCTGGCCGAAAGCTGTTAACGTCTTAAGCTCCCGGGACATTCCGAATTCGGATATGTGACCCGAACGCATATGACCTGTTCACCTTTACCCCTCCAATTTCCCACAACTTTTTCAAAAATTAAAAGTAATCAACAGTTTTTAGTTAACTCACTCATTGTATTTATATTACAATAAGCTTAATTCAATATCTTTTTTTTGCTTTTTGTATTTATGTTTTTGTTAAGACTGATGAATTTCCTAGTAAAGTCAGTGTAATATTTTTTCTGCTTTAAAATACCTAATCTTCGCAAAAAAAGATGCAGTAAAAAATATTGAATGATCGAGACTCAAACATAAATTACATCAGCGTGTTAGTAAAGCATCTTACTATATATATATGGATACAATTTTTATTGATATTCCTTCAAAGTTTTTTTAGTGCATATTTGTGGTAAAGATTATAGTTTTTGTGTAATTTTATATCTAATATAATTTACTTACTTAAGTAAAGACTGTTTGTTAGCAAAAACATATCTAAATTCTTAACCTGAGCCAGTTCGGTTAAGTTTAATTGAATGGATAAATTGCCCCATGTTTCATTTAAAACGAAACAGTCGAACTTCCATTTCCGAAGAAAATCTTTTCGTTTTTGTATTGTTGTTTGTTTGTGTTTTTTCTTGTTTTTTAATACTTGTAATAACTTCGAATTATGGTTTTATTTGACAATGAAAATTTTTTAATCTATTTTAAAAAAAGGCGATGAACACCGCCCAGATATCAACCAAAAAGTTTGAGTACAAAATATTGTTGGTATAAACAAAAACAGTGTCAACGTTAATTATATATACCAAATGATCACTGTACGTAATTTTAAAATTTGTTTAATATATTTACAATATCAAATCAACTAAAACGTTATTTTAAATAACCATTCAGATCTAGTTTAAGCTTTCGGTGCGATTAGACTATTTTACAATCGACTAAAACTTAAAAATCGTATATCGTAAAATAATTGTTTATAGTTAGCAAACATCTCAAAATACTCTGGCGTTAAAAATTGAAAAATATTTTGTCATATTACAAAAAAATTATAAATACAAAGAGAATGACGGTACGGTGCATAAAATTTCTGTTCAAAATTTTGCCAAATTAAGTCGCAGATGTGTGGTTTTTATTGCAAAAATTTGCCACCTGCTGCAAGTTCATTTGTTGTTCGGTTTTTTTAACACAGTATTTCTTGGCGACTTTATTTTTACTCAATATTGGTTTTTTCGCACTGCGAATATTTTCGCACAACTAAAAAAATCGCGCATGTGCGACGTTTTGGTCAAAAAATTAGTATACAGTTCGACATTTTCTTATGTTTCAGTAACAATTTTGACAATTGATGAGTAAAGCCCGGGACACCTTATGTGGCAAAACAAATTTTGATTTAGGATAATTTAAGAGTGGTTTTTGAATCTGAATATTTTTTTATCTTTTGGGTCAGGGGGGGAAGTTCGGGTCATACATGAGCATGGACCGGCAAGCTAGGGGGATGGCTACCCCGGGTAAATGGTCCTTTTAAAGCTAGGAAGGGGTCCAGGGGGGATCCGTTCCGTACCTCACCTGGCTTTTTAGGGGGGGGGTCACCACCCGAGGTAGACCAGTTTGAAATCCAGAGGGGGGTCAGAAGAGGTCCGGTTTCCAAACAAAGTCACATTAAATTATTAATTTAAGTTTTTTAGCACTAAAATAGAATTTTATATACGAAAATACGCTATTTGTGTATAAAAAGAGTACAAAAGTACTGTGTTTTACTACAAAACCATGTTTGTGATTGTAAATTTTGACCTAAATTCATACCCAAAATTTGTCTCGGAGAGGGGTGGGAGAGGGGGTCGATTTAGAATTCCAGAGGAGGGTAGGCGGTAGTGTGTCAAAATTAAAAATTTTTGGGGGAGGGGGAGAGGCCTAGATTTTTTCTAAGGGGGGGGGGGTCCGAAATTTCGATGCTAGGGGGGTGAGCCTCACCATACCCCCCTATACTTATGTATGATTCGGGCCGGACCGCTCTCGAGCTTTGGGGAGAGGCGGGGGGGGGCTGACCTTTATAGCATTTATTTAACTCTTCCACTAATTCAGAAAAATTTTTTTCAGGAGGTAGCCAAAAGTACAAGGACCTTAACGCGAGATATTTGCATATTGATCGCGGTGCGTTCAAAAGTTATAAGAGCGCAAACAAAATTTTTTTTGTCAAAATTTTTCCAGTATCGCTAAAAAAGAAACAGAGAGTAGGCACTTTTGTATATATTATGCATACTCCAAAGTCCAAACCAACTTTTTTTATTGGCTGCAGCGCCATAGGTGGGCAGCCTCTCGGATTTTGGGTTGGGGTATACCAGGGACGTAGCCAGGGGGGGGCGCCCCCCATAGGTGAGCACGGTCGGGGAAGCTAGGGGGGGTGGTTACCCGGGGTAAATCGAATTTTGAATTCTAGGAGAGGGGTCCCAGGGGGGTCCGGACCCCCCCCCCTAGCTTTTTAGGGGGGGTCGACCCGGGGTGCGAAATTTTGAAATCTAGAGGGGGGTCAGGTGGGGTCCGGTATCCAAAGCAAAACAAAACCATAATAACTTTAATAATTGTTTTTTTTATAGGATAATACTACATTTTATTGAATAAAAAGCCATATTCATGTATAAAAAGGGTGTAAAAGCATGAATATGTGATGAAAATTCACGTTTTTGGAAGAAAATTTAGTATAAAAAAGGTACCTAAAAGTTTCCCGAGAGGGGAGGGGGGGTCAGATTTCAAAATCTAGAGGGGGGTCAGGGGTAATAAAAATTCGGAAATTTGCGGGAGGTGGGGCCCCTAGATTTTTGTCTAGGGGGGGCCCCCAAAATTTCGAGGCTAGGGGGTGTGGACCCCACCCTGCCCCCCCCCCCTTTCTCACCTATGCCGCCCCCTCCCCCCCACCGAAACGGTGGGACAGGAGGAAAAATAAGGATAGTGGTTGGGCGGGGGGGGCAGCCGCCCCCCCCCCCCCGAAATTGTCGCCAGATAGTAAAATTTGGAGGTTTTCAGAGGCTAAAAATTCAAAATTTTCTAGCGCCTCGCTAATCGCTCAGCGCCAAACTTTAAAATAATTTTAGTATCCCAATAGACCCCCAAAAACCAAAAATTCGTTCCCTTCGCTTCGCTCAGCGGTCACTTTCTATAGTATACATACATATATATCTCGTTATTTATCTTGCCTGATGCTAATGTTATTTCAAAGTTAGTACAATAATTTTTATAAGTAATAAGTACTACACAGAAAGCAAAACAAACAATCATATTGGTTGATTTATGTATGATTTTTTTCATATAGGTAGGTACCCTAGAAAACATGGAGCCGAGATGCTGCTCATGTCCTTTGGTTTACAATGTGGGTTTAGCCAAGGGGTCTGAAACTAACGTCTCTAAATTCCTTTTTTGTAAAATCCAGGCTCTGCCAATGTGTGCTTATGTAATTTTAACCAAGAAAACATGTTTTTACCGCTAAAAACATTAGATAATACGTTATTAGGCCAAAAACAGTGTATTATACAGCTTTATCTACGTTTATCTCTGCTTTTTTAACGTTTTCAAAAATTAAGGGGGGGGGGCTCCACCCCCAAAATTTTGGGGGGGGGGGGCTCCGCCCCCCCCCCCCCGAAATTTTTTTTTGTACTACAATCCGCCCCCCCCCCAAATGAAACTCTGGCTACGTCCCTGGGGTATACCCGAACCCCCAAATTTGGGGGAGGGGGTTGCGGTATACCTCAAATACCCCATTTTTAACGTTTTTAGTAGTGGGTGGGACCCTCGAAATTTTAAAGGGATGGCATAGATGAACACAGTCACCAAAGCTAGAAGAGTGTTTACCGCTGGTAAATGACATTTCAATATCTAGGGGGGGTCGACTCGGGGTGGAAGATTTTGAAAGCTAGCGGGGGTCAGGTGGGGTCCAATGTCCGAAGCAAAATACTTTTAAACCATTAAGGTAGAACACCACAGTTAGATTTTGACGGCAAATCTTTTCTAATTAGTTTTTACTAACGTAATTTGACCTGCTCATTCAATTTTTGACATTATCATTTTTCTTAAAAAATTGTTATCGTCCACAATCATTAAATGACACCAATAAAATACATGTCAAAAATACATTATATTGTAATAAAATTCATTACCAAAAATATTCTATTTTTTTCATTTCTTATTTAGCGTATCTTGACTAAAGAACACTTTTTTTAGGTAAAAAGTTAAAAATTAAAAAAAAATTTTTTTCGACGTTAAAAATATTACCTGCGAGAGATCCGAGTCTATGGGTCCGAGGATCCGAGTGCTGCACTCTAACCACTCGGGTACTGGCCCATCTAAGATCTCTTTCGTAAAAGACACTTTTAAACAAACGTTTCGAAATGTAGTTTCTTGGCGTCAAATCAAAAAAATTTAAATGAAAATTAAACAAATTGATTCATTCAGATTTTAATGAAAGTTTGGAAATAGTAAGACACAAGTCTAGTCACTACTTTGAATTGTATTTGATTAAAAAACTAATTCAGGATTTTTTTTATTTGATTTTTCTTTTAAAAGCATCGATTTTTTTAATTTTCTTAAAATCTTGAATTACGTTTTATTCCAAACCACATCTAAAAGTTGCCCCCTATTTTTCGTTAACTTTCTATAAAATTGCAGGTAAAACCGAGCGAATCAAATTTGTTAAATGACCAAAAACGGTTTTTTGCAGGGACGTAGCCTGGGGGGGGGGGGCGGCCGCCCCCCCCCCGAAACGGTCGGACAGGAGGAAAAATAAGGATAGTGGTTGGGCGGGGGGGGGGGGCAGCCGCCTCCTCCCCGAAATTGTCGCCAGATAGTAAAATTTGGAGGTTTTCAGAGGCTAAAAATTAAAAATTTTCTAGCGCCTCGCTAATCGCTCAGCGCCAAACTTTAAAATAAGTTTAGTATCCCAATAGACCCCCAAAAACCAAAAATTTGTTCCCTTCGCTTCGCTCAGCGGTCACTTTCTATAGTATACATACATATATATCTCGTTATTTATGTTGCCTGATGCTAATGTTATTTCAAAGTTAGTACAATAATTTTTATAAGTAATAAGTACTACACAGAAAGCAAAACAAACAACCATATTGGTTGATTTATGTACCTCTCCCCTCCTAAATTTTCCTGCCGCTTATGGCATTGGCTCGGATTTTTTTCATTTAGGTAGGTACTCTAGAAAACATGGAGCCGAGATGCTGCTTATGTGCTTTGGTTTACAATGTGGGTTTAGCCAAGGGGTCTGAAACTAACGTCTCTAAATTCCTTTTTTGTAAAATCCAGGCTCTGCCAATGTGTGCTTATGTAATTTTTAACTAAGAAAACATGTTTTTACCGCTAAAAACATTAGATAATAGGTTATTAGGCCAAAAGCAGTGTATTATACAGCTTTATCTACGTTTATCCCTGCTTTTTTAACGTTTTCAAAAATTAAGAGGGGGGCTCCGCCCCCCCCCCTAATTTCGGGGGGGGGGGAAGGAGCCATACATGGGCAAGTTGGTCCGGAGTGGGGGAATTAAACCCCAAATTAGGGGGGGTTAAAATCCGAGAAACGCAAAATACCCATATCGTTTTTTTTTCTGGAGTGCATTTTACCCATATCGTTTTTCGATTTTGAAGGAAAAATAGGTTAAAAACACTAATTTTAGGTCAAAAAACCCTTTTTATTGCATTTTTGAGCTTTTTATTGCTTAAAACATTCATTTTGACCTCAAAACTTAAGTTTGGAGGCAGTTAGAAGTCATTTTAAAGACATTTTTTTTCTTCATTTTTCCAAAATTAGGGGGGGTTAACTTTTTCTCCCCCCCCCCCCCCACTTCTGAGTGGGGGGGGGGTAAACCCCCTTCTCAGAATTTGGGGGGTTAACCCCCCCCCCCCGACTCCCCCCCGTGCCCATGTATGGGCGGGACCCGCCCCCCCCCCCCCCAAAAAAAAAACTTTTTTTTTGTACTACAATCCGCCCCCCCCCCCCAAAATGAAACTCTGGCTACGTCCCTGGTTTTTTGAACTTTAAATTCATCAAACTATATCTCGAAATAGAACATTCGGTAAACGATGAAACTATTACCGTTGGATACCTCATAATCTGAGATTTCATTCGCACTATACTTTTGTCAGACAAAAATTAATATCTAAGCTGATATCTAACTTTTAGTAAAAATCGTCATAACTGTGGTGTTTTAGCTTAGAGGTTTACCTACTAATACTTTTTTTATAAGATTACTACATTTTATTTAAAAAAGGAATATTCTGGTATAAAAAGGGTGTAAAAACATAAATTTGTGTTCAAAATTTGCGTTTTGGAAGAAAATTTAGTATAAAAAAGTGCCCAAAATTTTCCCGAGGGGGGAAAGGGGGTCAGATTTCAAATTCTAGAGGGGTTCAGGGGTAAAAAATTCGAAAATTTGGGGGGAAGGGGCCCCGAAATTTCGAGGCCAGGGGGGAGGGTGGACCCCACCCTAACTCTACCCCTTGTTCATCTATAGCGGGTGTCCGGGGTACCTCAAAATTTTAGGGCGGGTATCAGCAGTAATGGAGTTTTTGGGGGGTATAAACCCCCTCCGAACCTGCCCCTTGCCACCTATGTGCAGCGCCCAATTTTTGGTTTTAACATTTCTACATTAAAAATTCTAAAAATCTTGAAGGGGAAGGAGAGCGGCGATAACTACATAGACTGGATATCGGCAGTCCTAGTTCCCATAGTATCGTCTTGCGTCTTCCCCTGCCAGACTCAGGCCCCTTTTTTTGGAGACAGAGAAGGCGGGATGGGTTTTTGTCCCGTAGCCCGATTTTGTTAAAAGACATAAATTTCGTCCAACCCCTATATACCCTATATCTCAAAAAGAATGAAATTTTAGTTATGGGCTTGATAGACTCCAACTATACTACATATCTTTTTAAAAATCAAGTTTTAATTCTGGATTAGTGGAAGAGTTAAATAAATGCTATAAAGTTTTGAGAATTATCTATCCGGCGCGTGTTTAGTAGGATTCGGCCAATTGTCCCTTGCCTTTCCCGCTTTACAACGCACGCCACTCCGCCTGTGAGCCCAAAGCCCAAGCTATCTTAGCTAAACCGAAATTTTGACTGAGTTCCCTTGTAAACGGCAGGTTATGATGTAAAGCTGGCAGCTCCAACTGCTATACGCTTCACAATGTTAGCTTTGATATGCGGGCGACAAGGAAAGCCCCAGATTTAAAGTATTAGTTTTTTTACTGGTAAAACAAAGTTACATTTTTGTTTGGAACTTGTTTAGCTCTAAAATAAAAACCACAGGTTGATTTTGTAAACCGTTTGCAATTTTATAAAATCTAATAATATTTAATGCCACCGGAAAAATTTAAGAAACGGCTGAACAAACATCGCTCTCGACTCTTCGACTTTGTGTTTCGTGTTAATGTACGAGCACCTGATTCTTTTTAAGTACTAGTAAATCGTACAGATAAAAAAATAATGTTTGTTCTCTTGCGACGGTAAGATTTATTCTAAAAAATCTTGTTATAGCAAACCAAAACGAACCTTTTCTTTTCATTGCGCGGTATACAAAAATATATTGTATTGTATTGTATTCATATGTGGGTAACTGCCATAGATGAACATGAACACAGTAACCGAAGCTAGGGGGTCTTTACCCTCGGTAAATGTTATTTCAAAATCTAGGAGGAGGGTCGAACACTCCCCTGGCTTTGTAGGGGTGGTCGACCCGGGGTGGAAAATTTTAAAACCTAGAGGGGGGTCAGGCGCATACATGGGTACGGGGTGTGTTGGCGGGGGGTTAACCCCCTTCCCAAATTCTAAAAAGGGAAGTTTAACCCCCATCACTCACTCAGAAGTGGGGGGGGGAAGAAAAGGTTGACACCCAATTTTGAAAAAATCAAGAAAAAATGTCTTTAAAATGGCTTCTAACTGCCCCCAAACTTAAGTTTTGAGATCAAAATGAGTATTTTAAACAATAAAAAGCTCAAAGTGCAATAAAAAGAGCTTTTTGACCTAAAATTAGTGTTTTTTACCTATTTTTGTTTAAATCGAAAAACGATATGGCACCTATGGTCAGTTGGGGTCCGCTGTCCAAAGCAAAATACTTTTAAGCATAGGTGGGTAGTCTCTCGGATTTTGGGGAGGGGTATACCCGACACACTAAATGGGGGGGTCCCAAAAATTTTTTTGGGGTATACGCCAAATACCCCATTTTTAGCGTTTTTAGTACTGTAACCCCCCAAATTTTAGGGGGGGGTGTCCGGGGGACCTCCAAATTTTAGGGGGGTGTCGGCTATAGTCGGAATTGTTTGGGGGTATACGTATAATATAACCCCCCACAACCCCCTCCCCCTGCCCACCTATGCTTTTAAGCCATGAAAGGTTTAATAATTGTTTTTTATAGGATAATACTGCATTTTATCGAATAAAAAGCGATATTCTGGTATAAAAAAGGTCTAAAAACATGAATTTGTGTTAAAAATTTACGTTTTTAGATGAAAATTTAGTATAAAAAAGTATATAATTAAAATTTTCTCGAGGGGAGGAGGGGGGTCAGATTTCAAATTCAGAGGGGGGTCAGGAGTAAAAAATTCAAAAATTTGGGGGGAGGGGTGCCTGGATTTTTTTCTAGGAGGGGAAGGCAAAAATATCAAGGCTAGGAGAGGGGGGTGGACCGTGGACCCCGCCCTAACCCTTATGTTCATCTATGCTAAATGCGACTTTTTTTGAGAGGTGCAGCCACCCCATATAAATGTTTGACCGCTCGTGTTTTAGTACTTAGATTCATTTCTACCTTTTTTTAAATTAAGAGAGTTTTTGTGGCCGCTAAATGGTGATATTTGCCAAATCAGTTTTTAAAAACCTCCGCATGTTTTTCCGCGGATTTTAATATCAAGTTCGATGTTTTTAATTTTTGAGTTTTTACACCATGCGTGTTAACAAAGGTTAGATACGAAAACTAGTGAATCCCATTATTAACAGCAGGGCCGCCTTTATTAGAATATTAAAAGGTATACGACCTAAAAAAGTTTTAATGCTGGAGAGGTACAACAATGTAGTAGTTAGCGTTGTATTTATTTGGGAGGGAGGGGGCAAAAGTTTCTCTTTCTCCCAATGTATGTCTGGGGAGGGGGTTATACCCTCAAAAAAATTTTACAACTGCCTCTGCCGATACCCCATCATTTTTTTCCTTTGTGTATTTGTTATTGTCTATTATTTTTTGTTCAAAAATATCTTGCTTTGTAAAGCTCCGCCACTTAAAAAATCTGAAGCCTTTAAAATATTTTTACATAGTTTTATTCCCGTTCCCATTTTTGCAAGTATTTTTAACGGTTGATAGGTTTAAAACTAGCCTTGAAAAATGCTCCAAGAATAAAAGAGCAGAAAAAAGGGGTGAATTCTCCAAGAAACAACTATAATGAAAAAGTGGCGATTTCGCGCTTGTCAAACATTGCTGTGATTATGATTTTTTCAATTATCATTTCATGAGACTAAAACAATGCAATAAGAAAATCAGCAGCAGAATAAGATGAACATGAATTCCTAATTTTATTTTATTCACGTTCTTTGATTATGGTTGGTGTGGTGTTGCGGCGTTTAATCGCTGCATGAACGATGAAGAGATACATTTAAGAGATGAGCGTTAGAATAATAGTAAAATAAAAATAAGTAGAAAAAGATGAACATGAAGAATTATAAAATTTTCCAACGTTGGTTAATTATAGTTGGCGCGGTGCTGCGGGGCTAAACTGCCGCGTGGCTTCCCGCGCCACCGATAATTGCAATTATATCATTTTTTTGAAATAAAACTTTAAATTAATTTTTTCATTACTAAATCAAGAATGAACAAAAAAATTTTTTTGTTTTTGATGTTTTCTGCGTGGTTGAAGCAGATGGCGCTGTGCGGTTTCCGCCACCAATAGCAACCAAGTACAGCCGTCTGCTGTTATTGTGCAGTCTTTGAAGAGCTGTCTGCTGTCTGCTCTGTACAATCCTTGTTGTTGCCAAAAGGCTGTTATTGTGCGTTTAGGAGTTTTTTTATTTCGCTATTTTACAATTTATTATTTTGATCAATAAATCGATAACAAGTACCTAAATGAAAGAAGTGGCTCCTAGGAAAGGTGCGTTATACCTTCTTTTTTCCAATGAGGCCATAGGTGAGAAAGGGGGGGGGCAGGGTGGGGTCCACCCCCCTAGCCTCGAAATTTTGGGATCCCCCTAGACAAAAATCTGGGGGAAAGCCCTCCTCTCCCCAAATTTCCGAATTTTTTACCCCTGACCCCCCTCTAGAATTTGAAATCTGACCTCCCCTCCCTTCTCGGGAGAATTTTAGGTACTTTTTTATACTAAATTTTCTTCCAAAAACGAATTTTTAACACATATTCATGTTTTTACACCCTTTACACACCAGAATATCGCTTTTTATTCAATAAAATGTAGTGTTATCCTATAAAAAGAACAATATAAAGTTATTATGGTTTAAAACTGTTTTGCTTTGGACACCGGACCCCACCTGACCCCACTCTAGATTTGAAAGTTTCGCACCACAGGTCGACCCCTCTAAGAAGTTAGGGGTGGTTCGGACCCCCCTAGAATGCAAAATTCAATTTACCTAGCTTCCCGGACCGTTCTCACCTATGAATGAGCCCATGTTTATTTTTGATTAATCAGTAACGAAGAAGGAATATCGATTTTAAAAATTGAGCGTTGAAATAATAATAAGAAGAAGAAGAAAAAGAAGGAAATGAACATAAATTTCAAAATTTACCCTCGTTAACCCTCGGATTTTAGCCCACGGGGATTAAAATCCGAGAAACGCAAAATACCCCCATATCGTTTTTTTTCTGGAGTGCATGTTACCCATATTGTTTTTTGATTTTAAAGAAAAAAATAGGTAAAAAACGCTAATTTTAGGTAAAAAAAACTCTTTTTATTGCATTTTTGAGCTTTTTACTGTTTAAAACATTCATTTTGACCTCAAAATTTAAGTTCGGAGGCAGGGGCGTAGCCAGGATTTCGGAAAGGGGGGGCTTGTACTCCATACAAATTTTTCGAAAGGGGGGGTTGTAGGGGGTTGTACTCCAAATTTTCAAAATACCGTAAAAAAGATATTAAAAAAGGGTAAAATTTTTTGCGCTTCGCGCTAAGTGATTCTCTTTGCTTTTATTTGCGTTGTTTTTTCAAGTTAAACTTAAAAAAATTATAGGTTTAAATTTAAAAAGGTATAACATTAAAAATCCTGCGACAGCACAAAAAAATTTTAAAGTTGTCTTTGAAATTCATTAGAAACATCACTTATAAAAGTCGTAAAAAGGTATATAAATGTCGAGCGCTGAGCGGAGCGTAGCGCGAGAAAAATTTTTGAAATTGTTCTCTTAGGACCCCCAAATTTTTACCTCTGCCAGCCCAAAAGGAGGGTACAACCCCCATAACCCCCCTGGCTACGCCCTTGTTCAGAGGCAGTCAGAAGTCATTTTAAAGACATTTTTTTCTTCATTTTTCCAAAATTTGGAGGGGGGGCTAACCTGTTCTCCCCCCCACTCAGAAGTGGGGGTGGGTTAAACCCCCCTTCTCAGAATTTGGGGGATTAACCCCCCAAACCCCCCCCCCCCGTGCCCATGTATGTTCTCTAATTATGGTTGGCGCGGTGCCGCGGGGCTAAATCGCCCCGTGGCGCTCCCGCGCCACCCATGAAAATTATATAAAAATTGTATAAAACTAAAAAAATAAACAGGAATTTAGCCTGGAAATGGAGCAAAAAAACATTCTGAAGAGTTTCGCTTCGCTGCTCCGAAAACCAGAACTTTGGAGCTTTGGCAATATGATATAATGCCTTCGGTTCATTTAGTTATCTTTTATATATTATAAAGCCTGGAGACAGTACAGGAAACAAAATACATAGAACCTACAACCCCTTTTGATCCCCCGGACAGGAGGAAAAATAAGGATAGTGGTTGGGCGGGGGGGGGGCGGCCGCCCCCCCCCCCGAAAGTCGCCAGATAGTAAAGGTTCAGAGGCTAAAAATCAAAATCTAGCGCCTCGCAATCGCTCGCGCCAAACAAAAAATCTCCCTCAATAAACCAAAAACCAAAAATCCGCGCTCGCTCAGCGTCACTTCTATATATACATACATATATATCTCTATTATGGCCGAACAAGTATTCAAAGTAACAAAATTTATAAAATAAACTACACAGAAAGCAAAACAAACAATCATAATTATTACCTCCCCTCCTAAATCCTGCCGCGATAGCATCTCATTTCATATAGTAGTACCCTAGAAAACATAGCCGAGATGCTGCTATTGCGTTACAATTTTAGCCAAGTCTAAACTAACTCTCTAAATCCTTAAAATCCAGCTCTGCCAATTTGCTATTAATTAACTAAGAAAACATTTTACCGCTAAAAACATAGATAATAGTATAGGCCAAAAACATTATATACAGCTTATCTACGTATCCCTGCTAACTCAAAAAAAGGGGGCTCCGCCCCCCCCCCCAAAATTTCGGGGGGGGGCCCCCGATTTTTAGCGTACTGCGTACCCCATATTTCCCTACGTCCTACCCCTTCCTGAACTCCCATTGTAAATTGTATATTAGCATTTTTAAAGCATTTTTAGAGATTGCCCTGCCATCGTTAACCAGACTTCCCCCTATTTCGCTATTTTGACCTCCACAAAAAATCGTAGGGTTTTTTTGGCTATTACCAACCCAAAAGTTAATATTCCTCTAAAATTGGGTAGGTCAGGCACATTTGTAAAAGCTAAATATTTTTTTTAATTTGCTCATGGTTTAATTTTAAACATACTACGCCGTTTAAAAAAAATCGTCTTTCTGAACCCCAGTATTGTATTTAGGACTCCTTCTAAAAATTACCGATGATATGGGCGCAATGCGCAGGCACGGCGGTAACTAAGATTTTTCGACAAGGTTAACCGCAATGTTTGTATTCACTGCTTGTTTAGAAATAAGTGAATTCTATCCAGGACTTAAGTTTTGGCGAAAGGGGGAAGTTTTCCTCCCCCTCAAATTACTGCCATGTCCATCACTGAGGGTGAATAAATATTATTATTATATAATACCTTAAATGCATTGGTAATTAAAAACGAGTAGAGTTTTAGTGTTCGGCGTTTCTTGCGCTGGTATGAGTGTCCAAGTTTTATGATGTTGATTTTTCCTTTTGATTAGAATGTGGATATGGGCCATTGCGCCGGAATTGATTCAGCTTAATACAACGCTTCCAGCGTCATACCCGGTCCTATTATCACTAGTGAATCTCACGGCATATACACTGATCTGCCCGGCCCCGGCGATTCATTGATAAGATGTTTACAAGATGATAAGAAAAGGAATTTTCCTTCTTAATCGACCCCCTTAAGCAATGATGGCCAATGGCTACTTTTCACATTTTCAAGTAAGTATGTTTGTTAAGTTAGTTGCTTTTAACTGCTTTTTACTTTGTGTTTTTTCCGAAGCTAATTATATAATTTTTTTCTTCATTTTAGCGTAGGTAATACCTACGTTTTAATGCTTTAACCTATGCTGTTAATGTTTTGTTTATTGTTTTAACTAGCTTCTTAGATTTATTATTATACTTTTATTTAACACGCCGCAGCTTAATGTTTTGATTTTGTTGATAGGGTTTTTGTTTGCTTCATCAAAATTAACTATGTTGCATTTGTAATTGTTGATGGTGGGCTATAGCCATAAAAATGCTTGTTTATTTGTTTGTTAAACGGGGTTCCGTTTACTCCGTGCATTAGGTTTATATTATTTTCTACCATAATAGAATTCATACTAATCAAGTAAGCTCATGTTATAATATTACTTATGTATGCTGTTTATTATACTAAGGCTTAAATTTCCGGTACTAAAACTAACTTTGTGTAGGTATTGGATTTTTTTCAACAGGTTTCCTTTGCTTTGCTTCCCAAATACAAAAAAAAATTTTTACTGAAGTATCTATGGCTTAAAAAATTCAATATTTAGGCATAACCTTTCAAAAATGGTTATTTTTGAATTAATCAATTTCTTACACGAACAATCTAAGTATTAAAATTATAAAAAAAACTGTACTTTTAATTAAATTTCGATGTAATAATTTTCGCGAGCATGAGCGCAGCCAGGAGGGGCGTCTAGCCAGACCTCCTTTTGGGTCGGCAAAGAGAAAAATTTGGGGTTAGACTTAGACCCCCCTTTTTGGGTCGCCAAGGATAAAAATTTTGGGGTCTAGAACGGCCATTTTTAAAAAATTTTCTCGTGCTTCGTTCCGCTCAGCGCTTGATTAATTATATAGTCTTCACTTTCAAATTTGTGTTACTTTGCTTTGTAATCTTGGTATGACCACGCCAGACCCACCCCATTTTTAATGTTTTAATCGGTCTCCATTTTCAAATTTGTGCTACTTTGTTTTTTAATTTTGATACGACCACACTGGATCCCCCTTTAGATTGTTATATAGTGGTTGGTTGGTACCTATTAAAAATTTAAAGGTTAGGAGAAGTAATTTTAAAATTATTTTTTTGCACTTTGCATTGCTTAGCTGTAATTCAATGTACTCATTTTTCCGTTGTAATGTTTTGGAAATCGAAAATTTTAAGGTATCAAATTGTTTGTAAAAAAGTTTTTCTTTGTTTTATAGACTTATTTTTATTGAATAATAGGAAAATAATGAAGTATGTGACATAAACAAGGCAATAATTTATAACGTTTAGGATTTGGACCTCCCTGGACCCCCCCCTCCTTTTAGAAATTTTGTTCAGGGTTGGACCCCCCTTTCCGAAATTCTGGCAACGCCCATGTTCGCGAGTAAAAAAACCTATGAGTTTCACATAAACGTAGAAAGAAACCTGTGATTTTTTAACTGTTTTCGAGTCTTTAGCTATATATTTACAAGGTGTCATAAACTCTGAACCCCCTCTTCTTAATACATAGTTTTTGATTATTAGCACGTCTAAGTCATACCCAGAATGAAAATTGCGTCTCACGTTTCGGTGTGTAAGGGGAAACTGAGACAGACAGCGTCCACCGACAATGTAAACGAGCAGCTGCAAAGTTTGACATTAACAATGCCAAATTTCGAGCAGAGTGTTCCCGCCATTTCAAATACGGCTCAATAGTATCTGAGTCTTGAATAAATTAAGACCAGACCTTTTGATAAAATGGGAGTCCACAAATGAGAACCAACCAGTGCAGGTTACAACTTGTTAGACGTAGACCTATTAACAGACCTGTGCACGGTCTGGAAATGTCCCTTTCCCGCTTTATTGGAGGATTTACCCCACCCCCCGTTTTATTTGCCCCCTCCGCCCAACCCCCCGTTTTATTTGCCCCCCCCCCGCCCAAAAAATAAAAAAGACCCGAAAATTATGGCGCCATTTCAGACCTTGTATGACGCCATCATCGCGAAATTTTTGTAGTTTTTAGCCTATTTCAATGCATTTTAAGCCATTTTAGACCTACTTTCACTTTAATTTCGCTTTTTTTGTCCCTTGTTTGTCTTTTTCCTTTTTTCTCTCTTTTTTTTATCCCCTGCTTGCCCCCCCCCCCCGTTTCAAAAAAGCTGCCTCCCGTGCGCGTGCCCCCACTTGTTTTGGAATACCCCCCAAATAAAACAAAACCCCGGGGTCAGTGCACAGGTCTGTATTAAGGTTTAATCAAGCCCATTTTAAAGTGGTGATCTATTTGCTTTGCTTTTGTATATTAATAAAAATTGCAATTTAACTGTTGGAGCAGTGCTTAGTATTAAAAACTTCCGCGCAAAACGCAATGTAAACACTAGTGATCAGTGGCGTAGCCAGGATTTCATTTGGGGGTTCAGGGGAGAAGAAAAATTGCCGCAGAAACGGCGCGAAGCGCCGCGTAGCGGCGCCAGCCGACGCGAAGCGTCGGCCGGGGGTTTTTAGGGGTGTTCCCCCCGCCCCTTCCCCCCGGAGGCGAAATTTTTTTAAAATGTTTATACTAAAAACTGCTTAAAAATCGTCCCCTGGTGATCGCGTGAACATACGTTTTAATTTTTTTTTTTTACCTCTCTATGCAATTTTGTCTGATCTTTAAAATAAATGTGGTGATAAAAATGTTTATAACAAAACTATCAATTGCCTGATGTCTTTAAATTTTGCGCATAAGTATGGTTAAAGTCATAATAACAAAACATATTACAGATAAAACAGGAATTTGAGCTTCCCGCGTAGCGGGAAAATTTTTATATTGATTAATTTATGGTTTTAGAATGCACTAAGATTTATATTAAATTTTTATAACACAATATTCAAAAAGTAAAAAAAAACTATACTAAATGCCTCGCTTCGCCAAGAAAGGAGGGGGGTGGAGAAAGGCGAACTACCCCACAAGTTTAAAACCTTTGTAAAGGAGTTAAAAACGGCCATTATCAAACCTATATATCTCATAATATATGAGTTTTAACACATATATAAATAGTATTGCCATTAATATCTAAGGCAAAAGCATATGCATTAGCTATGTATTGAATGGTACAGTCTATCGAGAATAAAAACATAATATTAATGATCATTGTAAACTTCCCGCGAAGCGGGAAAAATTTCAGTTTTTGGGTATTTTTATGCTTTTGGACCGCATCAGGAATGTTTCTGAATTATTAAAGAAAAAAAATTTTCTTCCGAAATTCAAAAAACGTAAGGGAAATAATAAATCCCTTACAAAATAATCCGGCTTCGCCGGATTTCGGGGGAGGGCCGCCGCCCTCCCTCCGCCCCCCTGGCTACGCCACAGCTATTAATGTTCCCGGAGCTCCGGAGCTTCGGAGTCCGGAGCTCCACCCTATTTTTATACTAATTTCATGAATAATTAAAGAGTGATGGCATATAATATTTTGTCAAAATTTTTTTGTAAACTAAATTTTTTCCAAAACCTATATAAAAAAAATAAAAAAAGTCCTAAAAAAGCAGCTATAGTAGTGTAAAATTATTTCAAGCGTAAATAAGCTTCAAATCGCTCGTTTAAAGGGATGAGCTCCGGAGCTCCTCCCGCTTTAAATGGCCGGAGCTCCGGAGCATGATATTGGAGGGTGGGAACATCACTAGTAAACACAGGCTGTTTGTTCATTATCAATCAAGTAAATAAGTAGAATCATTGATTTGATCTCTTTTGAGCGCTTTAATCTTAAAAGGCTAATATTCTATTTATTTTTTGGTATTTTTTAGTTAATTAACGAATTGTTTTCCTAGATATAAAGAATTTCCATTCTTTTATATTTTTCTTACTTTCTAAACTAAAATATCTTTTGGTCGTACTCTTTAGCTTGCATGTCTATTGCTTTGCTAGTTATATGTTTGTTGCTAGTTTAGATGAAAATTTAATTTGTTCTTGATTAATATTCGCTGTCTCATACTTCTGTCCGCTCCCCTCTTTTCCCAAGAAATATTATACTCTAGCGAAATGGAGCTTTTATTGCTTTAGTAATTTCTACCTTTTGTTTTCTCTATATTCTCGGTTTTTAATAATTTATATGTCCCAACGTTTCATTCAACTTGAGGTGAGGTGTGAGGGCGTATGGTTTAATATAAATTTAAACTCCTAATTATATCAGGGATGTTTTTGTGGAACTTGGAACCAAAAACGGGTAATTGTAGCTAGAAGTGAGAAACTTCGATCTGTAAGTAAAACGCTCACGGATACAGGGGACGATAGATATAAAATTTCGCCTCCGGGGGGAAGGGGCGGGGGGAACGCCCTAAACACCACCAACGCTCGCGTCGGCTGGCGCCGCTACGCGGCGCTTCGCGCCGTTTCTGCAGCAATTACTTCTCCCCTGAACCCCCAAATGAAATCCTGGCTACGCCACTGATCACTAGTGTTTACATTGCGTTTTGCGCGGAAGTTTTTAATACTAAGCACTGCTCCAACAGTTAAATTGCAAATTTTATTAATATACAAAAGCAAAGCAAATAGATCACCACTTTAAAATGGGCTTGATTAAACCTTAATACGACCTGTGCACTGACCCCGGGGGTTTGTTTTTTCTGGGGGGTATTCCAAAACAAGTGGGGGCACGCGCACGGGAGGCAGCTTTTTTGAAACGGGGGGGGGGGGCAAGCGGGGTAGCAAAAAAGAGAGAAAAAAGAGAAAAAGACAAACAAGGGAGCAAAAAAAGCGAAATTCAAGTAAAAATAGGTCTAAAATGGCTTAAAATACATTTGAAATAGGCTAAAAACTACAAAAATTTCGCGATGATGGCGTCATACACAGGTCTGAAATGGCGCCATAATTTTCGGTCTTTTTTATTTTTTGGGCGGGGGGGGGGCAAATAAAACGGGGGGTTGGGCCGGAGGGGGCAAATAAAACGGGGGGTGGGGCAAATTCCTCCAACTAAAGCAGGAAAGGGACATTTCCAGACCGTGCACAGGTCTGGAAATGTACCTTTCCCGCTTTATTCGACAATTTGCCCCACCCCCCGTTTTATTTGCCCCCTCCGCCCGACCCCCCCCCTTCCCCCCCCCCCGCCCAAAAAATAAAAAAGAACCCGAAAATTATGGCGCCATTTCAGACCTTTGTATGACGCCGTGGTGGCGAAATTTTTGTAGTTTTTAGCCTATTTCAATGCATTTTAAGCCATTTTAGACCTACTTTCACTTTAATTTCGCTTTTTATCTCCCTTGTTTGTCTTTTTCTCCTTTTTCTCTCTTTTTTTATTGCCCTGCTTGCCCCCCCCCCCCGTTTCAAAAAAGCTGCCTCCCGTGCGCGTGCCCCCACTTGTTTCGGAATATTAGCCAAAATAAAACAAACACCCGGGGTCAGGTGCACAGGTCTGTATTAAGGTTTAATCAAGCCCATTTTAAAATGGTGATCTATTTGCTTTGCTTTTGTATATTAATAAAAATTGCAATTTAACTGTTGGAGCAGTGCTTAGTATTAAAAACTTCCGCGCAAAACGCAATGTAAACACTAGTGATCAGTGGCGTAGCCAGGATTTCATTTGGGGGTTTAGGGGAGAAGAAAAATTGCCGCAGAAACGGCGCGAAGCACCGCGTAGCCGCGCCAGCCAACACGAAGCGTCGGCCGGGGGTTTTCTTCATATCTCCCCGCCCCTTTTCCCCGGAGGCGAAATTTTTTAAAATGTTTATCCTAGAAACTGCTTAAAAATCGTCCCCTGGTGATCGCGTGAAAAGCATACGTTTTACTTACAGATCGAAGTTTCTCACTTCTAGCTTCAATTACCCGTTTTTTGGTTCAAAGTTCCACAAAAACATCCCTGATATAATTAGGAGTTTAAATTTATATTAAACCATACGCCCTCACACCTCGCCTCAAGTTGAATGAAACGTTGGGACATATAAATTATTAAAAACCGAGAATATAGAGAAAACAAAAGGTAGAAATTACTAAAGCAATAAAAGCTCCATTTCGCTAGAGTATAATATTCTCTTAACAAAAGAGGGGAGCGGACAGAAGTATGAGACAGCGAATATTAATCAAGAAACAAATTAAAATTTTCATCTAAACTAGCAACAAACATATAACTCACAAAGCAATAGACATGCAAGCTAAAGAGTACGACCAAAAGATATTTTAGTTTAGAAAGTAAGAAAAATATAAAAGAATGGAAATTCTTTATATCTAGGAAAACAATTCGTTAATTAACTAAAAAATACCAAAAAATAAATAGAATATTAGCCTTTTAAGATTAAAGCGCTCAAAAGAGATCAAATCAATGATTCTACTTATTTACTTGATTGATAATGAACAAACAGCCTGTGTTTACTAGTGATGTTCCCACCCTCCAATATCATGCTCCGGAGCTCCGGCCATTTAAAGCGGGAGGAGCTCCGGAGCTCATCCCTTTAAACGAGCGATTTGAAGCTTATTTTAAGCTTGAAATAATTTTACACTACTATAGCTGCTTTTTTAGGACTTTT
>JASAMX010000622.1:0-10075 GCA_030248175.1 Microlaimidae sp. YZB2_3
CACTGTAGTAATTGTTACCAATCATTAGGTCAGTGGTCTGTGAAGTTCCGGACATTAGAATTTGGTCAGCCATTGTAAAGTTCCAGTATGGCTTCAGCAGAATGTCGTCAACCTTGGCTTTCCTAGAAAGAAAAGACTCATCTTCTTCCTTTTCATCAATAGGACAGTCAGCTAAAAGAGTCTGAAGCTTTTTTAAATTCTGTTATAACTTTCCTTGTAATGTTTTTAGAGACTTCAAATGAACTTGTATTTCGTGATCAGTGACTTGTTCTGTTAAACAAGCTCGCGCTTCTGCGATACCATTTACAAGTTGTTTGTTAGCTTTTTCTAATTGAGCCTTTCTAACCATAGTTGCAGATGAATAATACTTTTTGATTATATTTACATCCAAGGTAAACTTTTTGACTCAATTACCAATTAACGTCCAGGGGCAGGAAATTTTTCCAAAGGCATCGCCAAAAGAAAGGGAAAGGTAGGCGGCAAAAAGTACAAGGCGTCGCAGCAAGGAATGTTCAGGGGCGGGAAATTATTCCACAGGGCCGCCACAGAATGAGGAAGGGCTAGCGGCAAAAAATCAAAGGCGCCGCAGCAAGCAAAGGCCAGGGGCGGGAAATTTATTCCAAAGGCGCCGCCACAGGAAGTAAAAGGGTACGTGGCTAAAATTTGAAGGCGTTGCAGCAAGCAAAGTCCAGGGGATGGGAAATTTATTCCAAAGGCGCCGCCACAGGAAAGGGAAGGGTTAGTAACAAAAAATTCAAGGCGCCGCAGAAAGCAAAGTCCAGGGGGCAGGAAATTTATTCCAAAGGCGCCGCCACAGGAAAGGAAAGGCCAGTGGCAAAAACTCGAAGGCGCCACAGCAAACAAAGTCCAGGGGGCAGGAAATTTATTCCAAAGGCGCCGCCACAGGAAGTGGGAGGGTTAGCGGCACAAATTTGAAAGCGCCGCAGCAAGTAAAGTCCAGGGGGTGGGAAATTTATTCCAAAGGTGCCGCCATAGGAAAGGGAAGGGTTAGCGGCAAAAAATCAAAGGCGCCGCAGCAAGCAAAGTCCAAGGGTGGGAAATTTATTCCAAAGGCGCCGCCACAGGAAGTAAAAGGGTAGGGGACTAAAATTCAAAGGCGTCGCAGCAAGCAAATACAGACCAAAAACAGTTAGGAATAATTTTTGCCAGGGCTGCGGTAAAAGAAGCAAAACTGTTCTCAAAATTACTGTAACATTACTGTAAACGCCCATAAGCAAAAAAAATCCGGCAATTAGCACTGCTGCAAATAATAGTGAATAAATTCAAATGCATATTGCAATAAATGATGCAAATCTGCAAAATAGTGCCAATGCTGCAGCCACTTTTGATATTCAGAATAAAGGCTGCACATGACACAAAAAACTGGAGGCAGTAAATTTTGTATTCACAGTAATAATTATGTGACTGCCAATTTTTCCAAATAAATATGACAAATTTGATGGCAAAAAATAAACAAACTTGGCGACAATTAGTCGTAAGGAAATGAAAATTTTCAACAAGGAAAACTTTCGTTTTGGTCATTAAATTATCCACAGTAACCACAGTTCAATGATTAATAATTAATGAACACTGTAGTCAAAGGTAATTCACTTAAAATCAACACCATACAGTTAGATCACAGATGGAATAAATAAAGTTTGGCGATTAAATTGTTGAAAGTTTCAAAGCAAACACGGTTTAAACCCAATGGCACAGTAGAAGCGACAGAGCCGTTATAAAGAATTATAAAGAAAATTTAAAAAAAACAATAGCAGAAATTATAATAATTATTATAATTATAACGCATGGTATTATAATTTGAAATGAACCGCTGGCATAAATCCAACAACATTCAGTGTTTAAGTAATAACGCTTCCTGATGGAATTTGAGTTTAGTAAAAAAAATTTGCTCTTTAGCCATAGCAAACAATAACAGTTTTGTAATAATTCCAAAAAAGCAAAAACGCATTTCCGCAAGGCCAGAGTAATTCCAAACATAAGTTCAATTAAGGCAATGATAAAAGAAGCAGACAGCATAAAATAAACAGTTAATGTCACAATAAAAAATTATTTCAGCACTAGAAAAAGGGGCTTAAGATTTTATCTAGGTGAGGGGGGACCTGAATTTTGTGGCTAAGGAGTGGTGAGCCCCACCCTATTTCACTTTGTTCATTTCTGTGTCCATCCTATTTAGCCTCACAATTTTGGCTCCAATCCCCTAAAAAATCTAGGGCCTCTTCCTACTATAATTCTAAATTTTTTACTCCTCACCCCCTTCCCTCTCTAGAGTATTAAGTTTGACCCTCACCTGGTTTTTTTTACATAAAGACCATACATGGGCACGGGGGGAGGGGGTTAACCCCCAAATTATGAGAGGGGGGTTTAACCCCCCCCCCAATTTCAAATTTGTACTTGGCAGATTGATTCCGCCCAAAAAGCTAAGAAAACAAAGGGAAAGGGGTGGGAGGAGGGGTGTTCAGAACCCCCTTTCAGAATTAAACATGAAATTTACTAGTAACCACTGCCTTGTTGCTTAGTTGGACCATGCTCACTTTAACTAACTAACATGCCATACTATTTTGTGAGAAACCTATTAAAACACTGTAAATGTGCATTTTAATCTGTTCTGGTGATTGCTTTTTCCTGGATCACAACGGTGAAAATGCTTTTGTAAATATATTAATTCCATTATATGCGCTGGTAACCGAACTGAGTTCGCAATGGTTTGCACTGAGGGATAAGGCAATCATGCAAACGCACTTGGATTACCAGAAAAAAATAATAAAAATTAATACATTTACAAAACAGTTTTTACCAGGGAAAAGGCAATCACAGGAACAGGTTAAATAGTTAACACCTTTTTATTTATATTAAATCATTGTCATTGTCTTAAGTTATTTTATCTGCACTTTTAATACTATTTTTAATGTTTCTTTTTAAGTTTTAAAAAAATTGGTTTACAAAAAATTTTAAAAAAATATTCCATGTTATTATTCTTTCATTTTTCACAAATTTAGTGCAAAACAAAATGAAACTCTAGGGTTTGTTTTGTAGCTCACAAAAGTGGAGTTTTACTCAGAAACTTAAGAGCTCCAGGACACATTGACATTACTGATATGAATCAGCTTGCATACTAGTTTTTTGGAGAGTTATACTCCCCCCAAAAAAATCTCTAGTTCTGGCACCCTGGACTTTGCTTGCTGCAACGCCTTCAAATTTTAGCCACGTACCCTTTTACTTCCTGTGGCGGCGCCTTTGGAATAAATTTCCTGCCCCCTGGACTTTGCTTGCTGCAGCGCCTTTGATTTTTTGCCGCTAGCCCTTCCCCATTCTGTGGCGGCCCTGTGGAATAAATTCTTGCCCCTGAACATTCCTTGCTGCGACGCCCTGTACTTTTTGCCGCCTACCTTTCCCTTTCTTTTGGCGCCTGTGGAAAAATTTCCCGCCCCTGGACGTTATTGAGTCAAAAAGTTTACCTTGGATGTCAATATAATCGAAAAGTATTATTCATCTGCAACTATGGTTAGAAAAGCTCAATTAGAAAAAGCTAACAAACGACTTGTAAGCGGTATCTCAGAAGCGCGAGCTTGTTTAACAGAACAAGTCACTGATCAGGAAATACAAGTTCATTTGAAGTCTCTAAAACATTACAAGGAAAGTTACAACAGAATTTAAAAAAGCTTCAGACTCTTTTAGCTGACTGTCCTATTGATGAAAAGGAAGAAGATGAGTCTTTTCTTTCTAGGAAAGCCAAGGTTGACGACATTCTGCTGAAGCCATACTGGAACTTTACAATGGCTGACCAAATTCTAATGTCCGGAACTTCACAGACCACTGACCTAATGATTGGTAACAATTACTACAGTGATTTGGTCACACTTGAAAGAAAAATGCTAAAACCGGGACTTTATCTGCTGAATTCTAAGCTTGGTTGGATTCTAAGTGGCAGAACATCTGACGTTCAAGCCAAAGGAACTCCAGTTTCAATGTTAACATTGACAAAAACTACAAGGGACAGCTCATCTTCAGCTTTGATATCTGTTCCAAATCTTGAAAAAATTAATTTAGCAAGCCTATGGGATCTGGAAACCCTAGGAATTAAGGAGTCTGGCTTAGAAACTAAAGATAAATTCCATCAGGGTGAAAATAAATGAGTGGTAAAGTAACCACTAGTTTTTTGAGAAAATATCACGTGCAGAGAAACACATGATGCAACTAAACAATAATTGGTTACATAACCGCTGAAAACTTTTTTTAAAATTTTTCTCGCTCACGGGTCTATTGTTTATTTCTTCCTGGCGGAGAGCGGTTACGCCCTTAATTTCACCCTGGAAGACTTTAGCTTTAGTGATGATGATCAAGCGATTGAGATTTTCAACAATACTGTTTCTTTGGAAAATAGGCGTTATCAAGTCAAATGGCCATGGAAAGAAAGGCATCCTGATTTACCTGAAAACTACAATCTGGCCATTGGATGACTGAAGTCCCTCCAAAAACGATTGAACTCTGAGGAAATACAAAAATATGCTGAAATAATTGATGATCAAGTGCAAAAGGGCATTGTAGAACAAGTTACTGATATGTGAGTTATTGGAAAAATTAAGCATTATATTCCACATCATGCGGTACAAACACCTCAAAAAACTACAACCAAAATTTGTGTAGTTTATGATGCGTCAGAAAAAACTAGGGCTACCAACAAAAGCCTCAAAAATTGCCTTCATTGTGGTCCAGTTATACTTGAAGACCTCTGTGCCTTATTACTTCGATTTCATTTGAATAAAATCGCTTTGATCTCTGATATTGAGAAGGCTTTTTTGCAAGTTGGACTACAACCTCCTGAAAGAGACGCCATTTGTTTCTTGTGGTTACAGAATCCAAAAACCTGTATCTGACTCTAACCTAGTGACATACAGATTTACAAGAGTTCCATTTGGCGTCATATCAAGTCCACACCTATTAGCTGCTGTGGTGGAATATCACCTGAAAAGATAGGTTCTTCAGTGGCAGAAAATATTGGAAAAAATATATTCATGAATAATGTGGTGACTGGGGTTAACTCTTTGGAAGATGCCGAGCAGTTCTATGCAGAAGCAAAGAAAATTTTTTCTGAAATTTCAATGAACCTGCGCGAGTGGGGTTCCAACAATCTGCAGTTTAACCTCAGTATTCCAGAAAAAGATTGAACGCCAGACACTCTTATAAACGTTTTGGTATTCTATGGAACCCAAAAAGGACACATTATCAATTTCTGAAGCAACCAGCCAGGATTCCAAAATGTCAGCAACTGAAAACTGCACCAAAAGAAGGCTGCTGTCTAAAACAGCTGGATTGTTTGATCCTTTGGGTCTTTTTTTGCTCCTGTTACTTTGCAAGCAAAACTGCTTCTGCAATAATTTTGATATCAAAACTTAGACTGGGATACCCCGGCTGGTCTTGAATATGAAAAACAATGGAATTTAATTCAGCAAAACTTTGAAAAAATTTACAATTACTCTTTTCAACAATATTTGAAAATGGACAAGTTAAAAGCACAGAAATATCAGCTTTTGTTTTTGTGATGCTTTGAAAAACGCCTACTCTACTGCTATTTACCTTTGCGTTTCTGAAAATGAAAAATTTTGGTCAAACTTGCTGTTCTCCAAGTCAAGAGTAGCACCAAAAAATGAACTTACCTAGACTAGAACTTATGGCCTTTTTGGTAGGAGTCAGAAGTTTAAAATTTGTAAAAGCAGCTTTGCAACTTCCATTTGAAAAAACAATCATCTGGTCAGATAGCCAGTGTGTGCTTCACTGGCTCAAATCTAACAAGATAATGCCTGTGTTTGTGGAAAACCGGTTCAGTGAGATTAGAATGTTAATAAATGGAGAACTAAAGCCCTGCAGTATCTGTTATGTCCGTTCAGAAGAAAACCCTGCTGACTTGCCTTCAAGAGGAATGAACACAAGGGACCTTGTGAACCATTCACTTTGGTGGAATGGACCTTTATGGCTGGAAAAACTAGAATCAAAATGGCCAAACTGGAAGATGCCAGAAATCACTCCAGAACTGCTGAGTGACATTGCTTCAGAAACAAAAACAAAAGGAACTACTACTTTGTTTAAAGTTTCAAATGTCGCTGGGAATGGCCCTGTGGGAAAAGCCAAAGAAAAGCTGCAGGAGCCTTTACTAAAAATGGAGAATTTTTCAAAACTCTTACAATTGATACGGGTGACAGCATGGGTTATGCATTTCATAAACAAGTTAAAGAAAATTAAATCATATGATAAGGAACTTTCTGCAACAGAACTAGACCAGGCTCAAATCTTTTGGTTAAAAATGTTTTCAGCTGTAAGCGTTTGCAGAAGAAATCCAGTACTTAAATTCAAAAGGCAAAAATAAACTTACTAAAAATCAGCTAGTCCAGCAACTTGGTTTATCACTGGACTCAAACCACTTGTTGCATTGTCATGGTCATCTTGAATTTGCGGACCTTACAGAAGATTTGAAATATCCAATCTTATTACCAAAAGAAAACCACTTGACTCAGCTAATCATTGAGTCATAAAGAAAAGGCGGTCGTGTTTGACCTTTCACTCCAAGGATCCAATAATTTGTCAATTTTGTATTTTTAAACTAACCTATTTCAAGTTTAATTTCAATCTTAAACTTCATCATAATTGGATAAATATTCCTACTATATTTACAATTCATTTGACTCTTAAATCACATCTAAAATTTAAATTTCGTCATCAATATTAATTTATTATTTTCGTGGAAAAAATTATCTTAATGAATCTTTGCTGCGTTTAACGGAAGTTTTCACCTTTCTTTTCCAGTCATCCATTATCCTCCGTCTAATTTAGTGTTTATCTAATTTTGTCGCCATCAATTCTAATAACTTTTCGGAATGTCAACTTGTGGTCACTGCAAACTCCCTGTTAAAGAGGGAGCCGATTTGATCGCAAACTGCACCATATGCAATGGACCCTTTCATATTTATTGTGTGGCGCCTTCTGAGCAAATTTTTCGACAAATCAAAGCAATCATCCCGCGCGGATTGTGCATTTTTAAACTAAAAGACATTTCTTCCGAAATTGCTGATTTTAAAAACGAAGTCAAAAACTCGCTTTCTGAACTAGAAAATCAGCTTAAATTAGGGCAAGCCAACGATGACATTGAATTTGAAAATGATGACTCTGATTGGTCTGTCGTGCAAACTAAAAAAAAGAAAAGAAAAATCACAGCAGACATTGACGAGGCCTACCTTTCAAGCCTTGTAATACCGATAATGCAAGAGCAAATGAAAAGAGACCAAAATGAAAAGTTCGTCGTCATACGGGGCTTACCTGAAGGACAATCTGATCAAGATGAGCAGCAGAAAATCAAGGATCTTTTGCAAGCGTTGTTTCCCGATGGTTGCGGCCCTACTCCTACTGACTATTTTCGTATGGGAAAAGCTAATCCTAATTTTCCTCGACTTCTTAAATTAAAATTTAACCGATCATTTGAAAAATATGCTGTTCTTAAAGCTGCGAAAACTCTTAAAAATCATGACTCGTTTTTTGAAGTGTATGTTCGTCACTCATACACACTGCAAAAAAGGAAAAAAATTGGCGAGCTTAAAAGGCTGTGTGAGGAGAAAACGCGACTTCAGGGTCGTAGTCACTTTATAAAGAAAAATGGAAATTCGCCCGATTTTTGGGAAATTCTGCCATCTACATTTTCTCAAAATCAGCAAAACTCAAACAAGATTAAAACTTCGCGCAAACCATATGCTGAAAAAATTCGTACGGGATTAAGACCTGCCCCTGTTGAAAAAAATTCTCTGGAGGCAAAGTCCTCTGATGGAGCTATGCCCAAATTTGAACTATAGGACAACTGCACAGGTCTTACTTTAGCTTATTACAACGCCCACAGTCTAAAAAATAAATTAAACGAATTAAATGGTATTCTGGTAACAAATAACTTTGACATTGTTTGTATTGTAGAGTCTTGGTTGGATAGTACGGTAAACAATGCCATGCTTAATTGTAATAATCTGTATAAGGTAGTAAGATCGGAAAGAACTGACGGGTACGGAGGGGTTGTGGTTTTTATTAAAAAATGCTATAAATTCATCAAAATAAATATTCCTTTAGAATATCAAAAAATCGAGTGTTTAGCTGTTGATCTAATTAGCAAAGAAAATAAAAAACTACGAATAATAACTCAATATAGATCTCCTAGTTATTTATCTATTGCCTTGCAAAAAATAAAAATTAACCTACTTGTTAGTTTAAATAGCTATCTTTTAAACATATATCATCCTTGTATAATGATTGGTGATTATAACATGCCACAAATTGACTGGACTGTTCCGCGTGTGCAAAATCAAAATTATTTGTACAATGCATTTCTCAATAATATTTTAGTATTTGGCTATAAACAACTGGTTACGTTTCCTACGCATAATAAAGGGAAAATATTAGATTTAATCTTTTCGTCAGAGGATAAGTTGGTGTATGATATAACTGATATTGAACCTTTATCAATTACTTGTGATCATGTAGGACTAAAATGTTGTATTGATTTTTTCTTTTAAAAATTAGCAAAAGTTATAAGTATATAAAAGATTTCAAAGCGGCAAATTATGCTAATATTTGTTCCTTTTTGCAATCAGTCAATTGGGAAACGGTATTTCTTGGTTGTAATAGTGTTAACGACTACTATGACTCATTTTGTGCAATTAACTACCAATGTATTGAAAAATTTATTCCAAATAAGCGCGTAAAAATTAAATTTTTTAATTATTTCATGAAAATACGTAAACTTTTTACCAAGAAAAGAAACCTCTATAAAAAAAGTAAAACTAGTGATTGGTATAAAGGGTTATATAAAAATTGCGCAAAAGGTTACCGTTCGGAATTAAAAACCTTTTATGAAAAACTTGAAAAAAAAAACGCTGTCGATAAAAATAATATTTTTTCGTTTTATAAATTTGTAAATAAAAAGCTTAAACGCAGTATGGAAAATACAATTGGGCCTATCAAAAACCTGAAGGGTCAGTCACTTTGGATGACAAAGAAAAGTGTCAACTTTTTCAAGATTTTTTTAATAAAGCTTTTACAACAAACAACAGCGACCTTCCTCATTTTCCCAGAAGGGTTCCAACAGGAATAGGTTTATTTAATGTCTTGTTTCCAGTTCAAAATGTTTTTAATAAATTAAAAAAAACTTCCAAATAAATTGCCAAAAACGCCGGATAATTTACCGGCCTTCTATCTCAGGCGTGTTGCTTGTGAATTGGCGTGTCCGTTGGCATATATATATTTGTGAAATGTCCATGAAATTGGGTAAAATTCCTAGTAAATGGAAAGAAGCTCTAGTTCCACCTGCGTTTAAAAAGGGATTAAGCAGTGAAGTTTATAATTATCGCCAGTTAAGTTTAACAAGCAATTGCTTAAAGACTATGGAAAGTGTAGTATACGACACTATACTGAAATATTTGTGCTTAAATAAATTAAAAATCCAAATTGGTCTTTAGTAATCTAAAGACCAATTTGGATTTTTAAAAGGGCGTTCTGTTGGTGTGCAGCTTTTGCTTACTCTAAACGATTGGGTAACCGCACTTGATTCAAAAAAGTGCGTAGACTCAGTTTACATAGATTTTGCAAAAGCTTTCGATAGCATAAGTCATCCTAAATTATTGCATAAATTAAAATCATATGGCTTTGATTATGAACTGCTTGCTTGGTTTAAAGATTTGCTTTCTGATAGAAAACAAAGAATTTTGGTAAATAATACTCTGTCTCAGCTTTTGCTAGTTATCAGCGGAGTGCCCCAAGGAAGTGTGCTAGGTCCACTTCTCTTTTTGCTGTACATAAACGATTTGCCAGACTGTCTTGAACCTGGTACTAAAGTAAAGCTTTTCGCGGACAATGCAAAGTTTTACACCGTTTTTGCTATAAATCAAAGTACAAATGAGTTTGCAAATTCTTTAAAAAATTTTTGTCATTGGGCGAAAACGTGGCAGTTAACTATTGCTTCTCATAAATGTAGTGTTCTATCTTTGGGTTTTGGAAATCTGTGTACTAGTTACTTTTTGAATGATGT
>JASAMX010000625.1:0-53843 GCA_030248175.1 Microlaimidae sp. YZB2_3
TGTAGTCTCTCGGTTTGATTCACATCTATTTCTCTATTGGTATGAAAAGATATATCCTCAAAACGTCAACTGTCCTCCCTAGTCTCAAAATTTTGGAGCCCCCTCCTAGAAAAAATTGAGAGCCGCCCCCCTTCCACCAAATTTTCGAATGTTTTACCCCTGACGGTCATTTTTTACCCCTGACCCCTTCCCTCTCGAAAAAATTTTAAGTACTTTTATGTACTATATTTTCTTCCAAAAACGCGAATTTTTAACACAAATTCATGTTTTTTACACCGTTTTTATAACCAGAATATCGTTTTTTATTCAGTAAAATGTAGTATTACTTTAAAAAAATAATTATTAAATCTTTAATGGTTTAAAACTAATTTTCTTTGGATATTGGACTCCATATGACCACCTCTAGGTCGACCCCCACCTCTAGGATCCTCCTCTTAGATTTTAAAATGTCATTTATCCGGTGTAAAGATCTCCCCTAGCTTCGGTGACCATGTTTTAGTGTTGTAAAAAGTTACTTTTACTTTTACTTAAACTAATAAAAGTAACGGATTTTGGATTACTTTTACTTTTACTCGACTTTTGAAATTTCAAATACTTTTTACTTTTACTCTTACTCAAATTTAAAAATTTTAAATACTTTTACTTTTACTCTTACTCGGATTTTCCACTACAAATACTTAAATTAATTTAAGTAAAATTTAAGTAATTTCAATAAGCAAATTACCTATGGCTTTGTTGTTACAGAAGACAATTTTTTAAGCCGCTAACCCGCTAAAACCATTTATTTTGACTAAAAAACTTATTAAAATGATAATTTATGGATAAAATTAGCAAAAAACTTTGGAACATAGCTCTGCAGCTCCAAAAACCGGTGTTTTGCTTCGTTTCAAAGTTTCTTTTATTATACTTTTACTGTTACTTTTACTTAAAAAATAGATCTTACTTTTACTTTCACTTTACTTAAATAAAATTTGATATTACTTTTACTTTTACTTTACTTAAATTAAAAAAAATACACATTACTTTTACTCTAACTTTACTTAAACGAAAATTTTTCAAATTACTTTTACTTTTACTTAAAATAATTCAAAATCAATACTTTTTACAACACTAGTTGATAAAGTCGAGAGTCATAAACTCTCACTCTCGGTGTAATTTCATAACCAAGTGGTGAAATCTCACAACCAAAATAATGCGTTTGCAATGAATAAGTTTTGGTTTCTTTTCAGGTTTAAGTTAGGCTTAAGAAAAAACAAAGGTTTTGAAAGGTTCAAAATTTTTTATTAGTCACAAACTCACAAACATATTTTTATTAAGCGACATTTTGTAAATATGTATAAAAAAAATTATTACAATTTGTAGTCAAACATAAAGTTTCCCGATGTTTTCAATTTTTGTCACAAAATCCTGTTGTTTCCGCAAAAAATTGAGCTAGATAACGCAATTTTATGCACCGATAAATCTAATTAAAAAATATGTTCAAATTGTATGACCAAAACAGTGTGCAATTATGAAACCTGTATAATTAAAAAAATATCTTTAAATTTTAGGACCAAACAGTACACAATTAGTATATATCTCAATTGCATTGCAATCAAAACTGTATCATGAAAAAATTTACGTTAGTTTTTAAAAAAACCATTTAACATAATATGTTAAATGGTTAAATTGACTATATTATAGTCAATTTAAAGTCAACCGGATATTTTCTTTATGTATAAGATAAATGCCACAAATGTCGAGAAACTTTTAGTAGAAACATTAGCTACAGATTTAAAGTCCATTTTTATGCTCACATTATAATATTTTGCCCTTTGATTTTAAATATTTCAATTAAAAAATGTTTACGAATTTAACTAGATTTCACCTCTCTACAAAACAAATTAACCAAGTTATATACATAAACGCCGATATTAAATAACTTCAGCTTACTATGTAGCTTTGCAGTGTGGTGTACACAAAGAATCAAGTGTAAAATTGAGTAGTTTGAATCAATGCAATAAATAAGTTTCGGTTTCTGAGTAATAATTTTTTTATGAAAATAAATAAAACATAATATTGAAATGAACAGCAGTAAGTACGCTTTATTTTTACAACCAAGAGCAATTGTAATCTTATTTTGTAATCAACACAGCAACACTCGTTCCGAATATTTAAAACCTACGGGTACTGTTTTTACATATCGAATATTTTTATTATTTTGAATGAAATTTAGCTTCAGTATTAAAACCGCACAAGTACGAATTTTCAAAAAAATCTTGTTTAAAAATAAGGTGTTTATCATTTTTGGTTTATATGTTCTTACTTTTATTAAAAATATAATATTATAAAAACCTAAAATTGAATTATCAATTTTTTTTAAATAAAAGCTCAAAAATAATTTTTCCTGAAATTTCTTTTTAAATACTGGTATTCAAAAATTTTTTGACCGTGTCGCTAAACGCCGTTCCATACCCGCATCCGAGGCAATTTCTTTCTCCCGGAGAGTGGTCTTCCCTAATTGGTCAACCAAGGAAATGAAACTGAGATTAATTTTGCGTTCATAAGCTTTGACATAAAGTGATTCGAACGTTAAAACAGTGCAAGTTATACATTATGTCACTAAAATCTTTCAAAACGTAAAACTTTAACAATTTTTAATGAGGATTTTCGTAATTTATAAGCTTAAAAATTCTCTAAATGTGTGCACAAAACAAATGTGGCAGATGCGTTTCGCGTTTAAAACGTTAAGTTAGTCAAACAAACAGCACGAAGCTCTAGATTTCCTTCTGTTTTTAAAGATATATCCTAAAAATATTCTTAAATAATGTATCCTCGATATTAAATTAAAACTTGTAACGATTCATTAAAAACACATTACGATAATTTATTTTAAAGCTCGTTTTGACAGTGAAATGCATTGATATAGATTTTTACATGTATTTTAATAAGTCTTAATGTGTTTTTTGCACGCACTGTTTGTGTTGTGTTTTGCATTGAACAGCAAATTAAGAAAACTTTAAAAACAAACAAACAAAGAAATTACTAGATACTGTAATAACTTAATATAAAATTATTTATATCTCTATAAAATTTCATACGGTAAATATAACCGTTCGATATGAATTTGAAGCAGAAAATAGAAAATTTTGGTCTGGGGCTTTAAAGAGGAGCTCCAGAAAAGAGCCCCGCTTTTCACGGAGAAAAGAGCCACGCTTTTCACGTAACCGCCGGTGCTCTAGAACACTGCCTTATTTTTGGTACTGTTTTTATAAATATTTAAAGAATAATGTCATAAATTATTTGTCGGAAAATTTTTGAAATTTTTTCAGCCGTCAAAATGTAAATAAAATAATATAAAATTCAAACAAGCTTTAAATTGCGGATTTCCAGGGCAGAGCTCTGGAGCTTCTTTCACTTTAAATTTGCCTGAGCTCTGGAGCATTTTTTGATTAGTTTTATGACATTTTTTAAAACTCTAAAATATGCGTAAGTAAAGATAAAACGAAAAACACAATATTTAAGCTAAAGTTTATAATCAATATTTTTATCATAAAATCATTTTTAAGTGGAAAAAATCATAGTATGCGTGAATAAAGCCTAGAATACTAAATAAAAAACATTTTTAGGAAATATGGTTAAGATATAATTTGTCTGACCTCCTAAATTTGTATAGGAGACGGAGACATGAGCGGACTAATTAAAATTGTGCGGTTATGACGCATTAAAAAACAAATTAGAGCGCATAAATCCTTTTAATTTTTACCTTTACAGAAAATACACAAAAAATATTCAACTTTTACCCTTTAAAAAATTGAATTTTTGTTCAAAATTGAGTAATCTGAAAATTAATTGTTAAAATATGGCATTTAATCTTTATCATTTAACCTTTTTTACTAAAAAATTTAACTGATTTTGTTGTTAAATAGTCGATTTAATTCTAAAAATCAACCAGGTCAGCTAGGTTCTATTTCTAATAACAAATAAACACAATAAAAATATAAAAATATACAAGTATAGTTTTAATAACAACAGTGAACAGTCCGATACGATACTCTATCAAATGGTAAAATCAAAAACCAACGAACGCAAAATTAAACT
Organism: Microlaimidae sp. YZB2_3; assembly: GCA_030248175.1. Classification (NCBI taxonomy): domain Eukaryota; kingdom Metazoa; phylum Nematoda; class Chromadorea; order Desmodorida; family Microlaimidae; species Microlaimidae sp. YZB2_3. The sequence continues at coordinate 4,081 of JASAMX010000625.1, forward strand.
GAGCTTTTTTTCTCAGCTGACCAATCAGAGAATACCTCGGAGAAGGGAGAGAAGGTTGCCTCGGATGCGAGTATGGAACGGCGTTTAGCGTCCGGGCCTCACGAGTTTCCCCGCGTCGGACAATATTTAACCGACACGGGGAAAATTGTGCGGCCGGGACAGTATTACACTTGTGAGTATATATGAAGTGAAATTAAATCAATAAATGGCTATTAAAATGGCTTCCTCTCCATTTTAATTCGCTGAATAAAAATGGCTACTATGCCATTATAATGGAGAGTGCCATTTAAATGGAGAAGCTCATTATAATGGCCTACTTTGACTTACTTTTTATATAGGAGTTGCACATTTTTCGGTATATTATATATTTTTGATGCTACATACAACAATATCAACGAATATTAGCATTATCACAATGTAGCATGTCTCAGTCGGGACTGGATCTAAGGACCTTTAACCAAGAAGTGCGTTTTGCCACTGCGCCACGAGTCTAAACTATAGATCTTCTTACCAAATTAGCAGCTTAAATAAGTACTTAAAATTTATTTGACATTAAAACACGATTTAATGTAATTTAAATGCATTTATAGAAAAAAATTACTTTATTATTCTGCATATATTTTTATGGAATTTTTTCACGATCTAATTTTTTAAATCAAATTAATAATTGGGGCTTGGGGCTGGAATAAAACCGGTGACTGTTTGTCCGATACTCAAAACCACTACTAATAATATAACAAAAACGTACTTTACAAAACTTTTTTAATGATTTTTTGTGGAAGTTTTTATTATTAAAAAAATTAGCACAAAATATCGGGCGAAGCTCCGTAGGGCACTCGAAAAATTGAAGCTCCTTTAACTGCGCAAGGTGCTCTACAATAACAAAATTCGTTTCGTATCTAATGCGGGCAGGTGTTTTGACAAAAACAGTCACTCAAATCAAGTATTAAATCAATCAAATCAAAGGACCCAATAAAATATTTTATGATATTCGAAAATTTCGAAAGATGAATTAAAAAAATTGTAAAACTGTTTGGACTTTAATTAAAAAAATGATTTTAAATAAATTTTGAAAAAAGTATTAAAAGGTGTTTAAAAATGAGTTTTTTACGCACCGGATCCAAAAATGGGCTTTCGTTCGTGCTTCAAAATTGCTCCTAATTTGATCAATTTTATATATATTTATTTTACGAAATCTTGAGTATTAAAGAAAGACTAGGGCTTTTTGCGGGCTTTCAAACTGCCTTTATTAAAAATTATGGTACGTCTCCCTGTCTCCCTTTTCTCCTTATAAAATTCAGTGTCCCCCCATTTCAAAAATAATAAAAAATTATGGTACGTCTCCCTGTCTCCTTTTTCTCCTTATAAAATTCAGTGTCCCCCCATTTGAAAAATAATAAAAAATTATGGTACGTCTCCCTGTCTCCTTTTGCTCCTTATAAAATTCAGTGTCCCCTCATTTAAAAAATAATAAAACTGCTGAACCCCCCTGTAAAATTTGGGGATTCTCCAAACACCCAGCCTCTTCTTAGTACTAAAAACGCCTAAATAGGATGGTTTTGAAGCCTCCTCTTTGCGTCGAATACAAGAAAAATCAAATTATTAACGGATATGTTCCTACTTTTCGGGGCTCCGGCTCAAATGCAGAAGCTCTGCTATAAAGCAGAAAGAATTCCGGATTTCCGTTTATTAAAATTAAAAATTTAATCTTAATGAAGCTTTAAATATTGCTTTAAGTTATTTTATTTTATGGTTTTTAACAAATTTAAAAAAATAGTTTAAAAAAAGTTTTGGCAAACAATACACTGCATTACTCGTTAATTATTCGTAAAATTAAAACAAAAAATTGTTGGAACTCCGGATCTTCAAGAACATTAGTTCACTAATTGAAATGTACAATTCTAATTTTGTTTTAATGAGTACCATAATAATTCATATAACGCAATTTAAGTGTCTACACTTGAAAATTTGTTTTTTTAATGTGGTCATGTTGTTTTTTTCAATTTTAATTTTGTTTTAATGAGTACCATATTAATTTTACATAACGCAATTTAAGTGTCTACACTTGAAAATTTATTTTTTTAAGTGGTCATGTTGTTTTTAAAAGTAACTTTAACTACATGACTTAAGATTACTTAAGTATAGTTTTATTTTTGACGAATTGTCTATTTCAATATAAAAATTATACTACCAGCTAATTGTTTATTTATTGAAATTCTAAAGTTAGCTTATTACTAATAAAACAGATTTTAGTAACAATGAGTAAAATATATTAAATTATTATATTAAATTACATAAAATGTATTAAATCATAGTCCACTATGTCTCACACTTAATTTCTACATACCGCTCTACCGTCTTTTCCGGCTTTTCTCTTCTACCGGCTTTTTATCCGCACCTTTTAACTAAACTACCTTTATTTTAATGTCTTTTTGTACCTCGTTCTCGTACTTATTTAATCTATTTGAAAACTTTGATAACAAATACCCCGTTTCAGCCATACGGCTGACAAATTAATTCTTCTACATTTTTCAGATTCATTAGCTACTTATTTTTTCAAAATTTAACACTTCTATAATATTCCCTGGGCTGTAAGTTTTGCAATGATATCTTATTTAGCCTACTCTTTTTTCGGTTGGGGAGTAAGGTCCATTCCACCTTTGGTGTATTTGCGTTGTCCAGCATAAAGATGTCTTTGTTATTTTTTAAACATTGAAGTCTTTTATGACATTTCCCAGACTGTAAACTTCCTAATAATATATTATTTAGCCCAATCTTTTTTTGTGGCTGGGAAGAAGGGTCCATCCAGGTTTGGTGAAAATGCGTTGTCCAGCATATGTACTTTATTTTCTTCGAACATTCAATCTTTCTATGCATTCCCCAAATTTTCGTTTTCCAATGATATCTTGTTTAGTCCTATCCGTTTTGTGGTTGGGGAGGAGAATCCCTCCTCTTTTGATGAAAATGCATTGTCCAGCATAAAACTGTCAATACTATTTTTTTTTCGAAAATTTAACCTTATTATGACATTCCTCAGATTGTAAGCTTTGCAATGATATCTCGTTCAGTCTAATCTGATTTGTGGTTGGGGAGAAGGATCCCTTACCTCTTTGTTGGAAATTCGTTGGCCAGCATAAAGATTTACATGTTATTATTTTTAATTATTCAATCCATTTAAAATATTTCCCAAACTGTTAGCTTTCCGATGATATCTCATTTAGCCCAGTCCGTTTTGTGGTTGGGGAGAACGGTGCACACACACACACACACACACACACACACACACACACACACACACACACACACACACACACACACACACACACACACACACACACACACACACACACACACACACACACACACACACACACACACACACACACACACACACACACACACACACACACACACACGCACGCATACACACGCACACACACGCACACATACGTACACACGCGCACACGCGCACACACACACATACCACGCACACACACGCACAAACGCACACACACACACACATACACACACACACACACACACACACACACACACACACACACACACACACACACATGCACACACGCGCACACGCGCACACGCACACACACACACACACACACACGCACACACGCACACACGCACACACACACGCACACACGCACACACACACACACACACGCACACACGCACACATGCACACTCGCACACGCGCACACGCGCACACGCACACACGCACACACATAGACAACACGTTATTATATTTATATATATGTTAAGTCTTGATAACAATTTGTATATTATGTTGGTAAACAAAGACGCGAAAAAACCGAACACCAAAAATCAAAAAAAAAAAACTTTTCAAGTTAACAATTAAAAAAACGTAGGAAACGTAAGGTAAATTATTGAAATTATGCTGTTTTTAAAAATCTTGATAATTGTATTTACAATGTATATAAATCTTTTTTTCAGTTCTTGTGACCGATTTTGTTCAAAATCAAACAAATTATTTATTTTGTTTACTTTCCTTTTTTCAGTTTTTTTAAAGAATTTTACAGTTTTTTTTACTTCACAAGTAGCTTGTTCTAGCCATACAGCTCGCAAAGAATTTTTTCATTTTTCGAATCCATTTGCTTTGTTTTTTATAGTGTAGTTAGAATACCCATATAAAACTTACAATTTATTTGTTTTTGATTTGTTTTGTTTGTTTGTTTGTTATTGTGTTCAAAAGTTTATTATTGTAACACCTCATAAAACTGTTGTTAAATAAATAAATAAATAAATAAATAAATAAATAAATAATAAATAGTCTTATTTTATAGTCAAAACAACTAATTGTTCATTATGAGTTTTCCATCTTTAGAGTGATGTGTTTTTTATATAAAATATATTGTTATAATTTATTATTTGAGATTAAATTTGAAATCTTCATAATTCAAAACCCAAAACAGCATGTTTTTAGCTATTTTGGTGGAAAAAATTTAGTGTCCATTAGAAAGTTGTCTATGTGTAATTAAAATCAATGAATTAATTTTAAATATAACATGATATTAGCTATAGATTGTCCACGAGGAAACATTAATTTTAAAACGAAGACAAAAACTAAGGATAAAACTGTTATTCTGTTTAAAACCATGATAAAATTGAGACGTTTCGACAAAAACTGTTTGTCATTTTCAATCAACTTAAATACAAAAAACATGACAGTGAACCTTTTTATACAAATATTGCATGGACACTAAATAAATAAGACGTGAATAAAGATTGGAGATACTTGAAAAATGAAAAAAAAGAATTTAAAACGTAACGAAATATGGGTTAAAAAATTTTTTGTGGGTGTAAAATTTAAAAATACATATATAAATATATACGTATAAAATTTAAAAAGAGAATATTAGCTGAAAAGCATTGAAATTATGTAGAAATTTTAAACAATAATTTAAGGTAAGATTTTTTACGAATAAAACAAAACAAATAAACTTTAGGTATAAAATAGTAAAATTATTGATATTGTTTAGAAAAAAGCTAAATTTAGCAATTAGTGTTTTAAATCAAAACAGTATATTATTTAAAAACGAGACAGAAAAAACTATTTTGGTATAATGTAAAAACATGGGTGGGTGGATACACTGGTTACAAGGTAAAAGAGCAAACAAAAGTTACACATTAGGAAATCATGCAAAGTTGTTTTACGGTTGCCACCGACCGTCGGACAATCTACGAGACGCGGTTGTGTGCAATTTTTTAAAACATTCGAGAGGGATAGAAGAATTTTTATCATTTAATTCGGGATTATTTTGATTTATGCATAAGCTTCCCTTAATTTTTAAATTAAAATTATTATAATCACTAGAAAGAACACAGAAATTTTTAGCACTTGGAATTGTATTAAGGTTACAAGACAAAATATGATCGTAAATAACTGAACAACCCGTGCTAGTAAGTCGTTTTCCAGTCTTTGACGAGATTCTTATATGTTCAGCATTTCTGGTGCCCAGGTGACGGCTAGATTGGCTGTAGTACCGTATTGAACAGGTGAATGAATATATAACACCAGATCGCAGAACATATGGAATTCTGTCTTTAAATCAAAACAAACTACTAATGCGCAGCGCATTGTTGGCTTAAACACTATTCTGAGATTAGTTTAAGGTAATAATCTGGAAAACAATTTACTTAATTTTAATTTTGCTTGCGAGGAATAAAAACCTAAATATGGAAGCACAACACATAATTGAAATTTTTCAGCTGTTGAAATGGTAGGTTTGGGATTATTAATTTTTTGAGTAAAAATGTTTACACAATTTTGAGTAAACGTGTGGCTATAGCCGTTTTTAAGCAGAAAATTTTTTAACACCTTAATTTCTTGTTGAAATATTTGCATAGAGCTTGTTAAGCGAAACGCTCTATGAATTAAACCCATGATTAAACTGAATGTGAACGCTGTAGGTAAGAAACTTGTAGAATTTGTATAAACACCACCGAAGGCGGGTTTTCGGTATATTGATGTGTTAAAACGATCGTTTTGTTTTGAAATAAATATGCCTAAAAACGGCAGTGTTGCAATAAATTCCAGTTCACACGTAAATTCAATGTATGGATGGCGCGAATTTAAGCAGTCGAGAAAGAGTTGGACGTGGGAACTATTTTGAAAGATGATAAAACAATCGTCAATGTACCTTATGCAAATAACTATTATTTTTAGCCAGTGTTGTTCGTGGTAGCTCATAAACGCGTTGTCGAGGATTGGACCTAATGGGCTTCCCATTGAAAGGTCTGTTTGTTGGAAAATTTTTCCATCAAAAAGAAATGTCGAATTTCCTACTGCCAGTTCAATAAAAAATTTTAAATTCCTGCTTATTTTGAAAAATTTCAGCCCAATAATTAGATTTACATGTATTAAGTTGATCTACGCAAATTTTTATGGTTTCTTTAAGTGGAATATTAGTAAATAACGATTTTACGTCCAAACTTGCTATTACAGTTTGTTTAGATAAATTTGAATTCTATAAGTTCTGCGAGCTTTTTTGCAAAACTGAATGATTATCGAATGGTGAAATCATTGAGGGTAATCGGCGCAAGAATGGGAACTAGATTTTTGCAAATATTAAAAGTATAAGAGTGCCAATTGCAGAAATAATTGCTCGTAAAGGGTGTCTATTTTTGTGAATTTTCGTTAAACCATAGAGCCTTCCAGGTTGTGATCCGGTGAGAGTGAGTTTTTTCATAAATTTCGATAAAATGCAAAATTGTTTTGTTTAAACATTTTGAGGCCGGATTTTACGCGTTCTTCTTGGTAAATAATGAAATTATATCGTTTGTCTAATCCTGGAGTATTGTTTATTGGTATTTCGTAAAACATTGAGGTTTCAGAAAGTATGTCATAAATTTTTTTGTTTTAGTCCGTTTTGTTTAAAATTACCACCGTGTTTCCTTTATCCGCTGTTTGTATCACAATTTGTTTGTTTTACCGACATATTTTTAGTAATTTAGTTGATTGAAAATGACAAACAGTTTTTGTCGAAACGTCTCAATTTTATCATGATTTTAAACAGAATAAAAGTTTTATCCTTCGCTTTTGTCTTCGTTTTAACATGATATTGTTGTACTCTATCAACTAATATTCAAATCCCATAATTTTAAATCAGTTTAACCCGTTCCCGTGATTGCCTTTTTTCGGTTGCAACCGTGAAACCGTACTAATTCCTCCGTATTTCTGCAGTGAAACCGTGGTATTACCGCGGTGAAACTTTCGTTTCACGGTGGTGGTATCTACGTCTAGTCATTGTGACACGTAAATTTTACCACAATAAATTTTACGTATTACCTAGGTCGTAATTAGATCATACATAATTTTTTGTGAGTGATTAGTGCCCAGTGAGCGAGCAAATTGAAATGGTTAAAGCTGTACGGTAGCAAAAAGCAGACTTTATTTACGGATACAGTGTATATTAGGTACGACCCACGTACAACTTGGGGATACGTACAGATTATACCGGTAATATTTACGTACTAAAATGGTTAGAAATTAATACCAACAGCGTGAAACGAAGATTTCACCGCGGTAATACAAAGGTTTCACGGTTGTAAAGTGGGAAAAGGAGGTCACCGAATGGGTTAAAGAAAAAAAATTAGTTGCAAAATCTGAAGGCCCCTTTACTGAAAATGGACTGTCCAGCATAAAGATGTCTATGTAATTTTTTTCAAAAATTCAACCCCTTTATGATAATTTTCAGACTTAAGCTTTGCAATAATACCTCATCTAGCCCAATTTGTATGGTTCTGGTGGTTGGGGAGGAGACTTCTTCCCCTGTGTAGTAAACATATAAAGTTTGTTCGTCCAATATAAAGATGCTCATATTGTTGTTTTGAAAAAATATAATATTCTGGCTAATAACCGTTAGCAATAAATTAGTTTTTTTTTTAAATTTCATGTAATTTTTTTATATCGCGAAAAGTACTTGTATTTTAGTCATAGCTGAATATTATTCTAAAAACTCGCTGGGTAAATTTTTCAACTTTTTTCAATCCTGAATTTCAAATTAAATTTTGTTATTTTTGAATGCGGCGTGACCAGCGATCGAATCCCATTGATATAAGTCACTGATTAGAGCTCAGTTTAAACCAAAATTTTTTTTTATAGATAGTCAAAAGAGTATAAACTTTTGATTCAGGGAACAAAGGCAGGTTGGTCTAAGTTCCCATAAACAAACGCAGCTTGATCCTATGATCTAAATCCACTCTTTTAAATCTTTAAATTATTGGCTCCTACGAATTAAAAACAAAAATTGATTTTATGCAAATTGTCACTTAATTTAGCAGGAGGTTTTCACGCTGTTTATTATCCAAAATTGCTAAAAAAACAGAGAGAATTATCAGCTATTTTTTTAGTAACATTAATTTTTTTAACCAAAACAAATCTAATAGCTGTTTGTATGTCCTCTCCACATGAAACAAAAATCTTTATTTTAGGGACCTGTGCCAACTTTTTATTTTGGGTTCATATAAACCAACGCTTTAGTTTAACGTATAAAAATTTCCATACAAAAATTTTCGCAGACTGTTTAAAATTTTAATTGAATTTATCTTCTGAGAAACAAAACGAAAAATCACGGTAGTGTGGTTACGTTACATTTTGTCCCTTCCGTCAAAACTCAAACTACAAGCGTTCATAAAAGACGATTAAGTTTTCCCTTTTCTTGTCCGGAATATGGTGTAATGGATACCACGTCAGAGTGGACTTTGGAGGTTACGGGTTTAATTTCCGTATCGGCCATATTTTTCAATACATTTGGCAGTCTATACGTTTTTCAGCGCCTGAGCCACGGCGGAATGACGAGCAAGGAACGGAGCCCAAGAAAAAAGGGGGCCTAGCGATATGCCCACACCCACCACACCTACCCCCCAACCCCCCCCACCACAAACAAACAAAAAACACCAAACAAAAACAAAGCCATAAGATATAAATTTCAAAAATAGAGCACTAGAACGTCCAGAAATATGAGCCGAATAAAGAGTAAAAAACATATTCAAAAAACCACCACCACCCACCCATACACTAAAACATTAACAACGAAAAATTACAAAAAAACAATTAAAATACAAAATAATATGATTAACGATAAATATATAAAAAACTATATTTAATATTGAAAAAAAATAAATATATAAACAGAACAAACAAATATAAAAAAATAATAACCAAAAAAAAATATAATATACTATATCCAAACAAAACAAAAAATACATAAAATAAAACTCGCTAAAATAAAATATAATAATAATACAATAAAATATAAATAACAATATTACAAAAAAATAAAATTACAAAAAATACTATATTTATATATATATAATAAAAATAAAATAACCATCCAAAAATTAAACAAAAACTTTTTATTTGTTAACCAATGTGTTAAACCAATGTGTTAAACCAAACGAAAATTAAAATTCAAATATTTCCAAGCTCATTAATAAAAAGTCAAAAAAGCCAGTTTTCGACAGATAAAAATGCAAAAAAAAGTTAGATATTCTTTAATTTTTGTCTGAAAAAAGGGATGATAAAAAACTTTGACGTGTAATCTTATGAATCAATATCTCATCAATGCGTAATTATAACGCGCGACTATTAATAGAAAAACGAAAAAGAGGGTAAGGGAAAAGGGAACCCATATTTACAAAGTAAATTATGCTAAAACATATATAAAATAAATTTACCCTATATCGATTGTTACAATCTAAAAACCTAAAAAAGTGTTAAACATTTAATTTAAACATTATTATTGCTATTTATGTACAAAAATTAATTAATTATAACGCGAGACTATTAAGTATTTTTAACCACAATATAAACCCATACACACCAAAAAACTTCCAACCCTGAAAAGCCCGTGGATCCGTCCGTTTTTATCATCGGAAAGGTCCGTTTTGATCATCGGGAAAGTGGACTGGATCCGTTTTTATCATCGGAAAGGTCCGTTTTTGTCATCGGAAAAGTGGGCTGGGTCCGTCTTTTTAGACTCAGTCCACTTTCCGAGTACTCAGTTCACGAAACGGGCCCAGTTCGAAGTAGACCGGGTCCAAAAGTTTTATGAATAGCACAGATTGTGTTCCTATTGTGAAAACTCAAAGTGCAAGCGTTAATAAAGGGCGATTATCTTTCCCCTCTCCTTGTCCAGACTATGGTGTATAGCACGCTAGAGTCGTCTTTGGAGGTTACGGGTTCAATTCCTGAATCGGCCAAATTTTTTAATAAATTTGGCTGCCTAAATTTTTCAGCGCCTGGTTATTTTGCTTCTACTTTGGGTTCATACTTTGGGTTAATGGAACTGGTTCATACCGTGCCGCCACAAAATTACAATCCAGCTTCAACCAGGTTTCTGTCATGGTATCAAAAGTATGGCAATAAAGTGGTGACGTTACTGGAAGAATCTACTGTGCCTAGCCCTGTGGTTTGTTCCAATATCAGTCATCCCTTAATTGCCAGTATTTGCCGCAAGGTAGCATTGGACTGGGTTGCATTAGCACTTGACACTCATGATCTGGGAGTTTTTCATTCGTCACACAGATTTCTGAAACATCAACATTTTAGTAGTTGCTACGAGAGAACTGAAATTATGTTCATTTTTTTAGTCAAGCGTTTCAAGAACTTCTTCCCAGTGAAGAAGATTTGATTTATATCTGACCTTCATCACATGATCACAAATTGCGTCTAAGTGTTATAGGGTGTCACATTCTTCTAAAAGAGTAGTTGTTAAACTAGTACGGCGGTAATGTTTAAGTTTCTTAGTCAAGTGTTCTAAAAACTTTTTTGCAGAGAAGAAGAATTCATATAGGACCCAGAAATTTCATTTGAGTTTACTTTGTAGCTCGCATGTATAGGATGTCGCATTTCTAAAACATCAAGAAGTGAGTAGTTGCTACAAGAGAATGCCATTAGTTTTCAACTTTTTCTTCTTCGCAGCGAAAAAAGAGTTTTTATCCAACCCTTCGTCACGTGATCGAAAACTTACGTAAAAGTATTATAGGACATAGCATTTCTGAAACATCAAGTGTTACGGCAGTATTGTTTAATTTTTTTAGTCAAGTGTTCCAAGAACTTCTTCGCAGCGAAGAAGAATTCGTATCCGACCTTCGTAACGTGATCGAAAACTACGTCAAAGTATTCGAAGATCCAACCACGCCAGATAAAATTCGCCATTTGAAAGAAGCCCTTACCATGAATCTAAAAGAACTCTATAACTTCCATGCAAAGTACCAAATTTAATTTTTGTGTTCCCGTTATATATTATGCCAAACACATTTTAATCATTTTATTTTCATTTAGTGACGATATTAAAAAATATTTTAATCATATAATAAAAATATATGTTTAAATGTACAGGTTGAATGCTTAGCTGGATATCAAGCTTTTAAGCTTAACAAATAGCCAAGAGTTCAACAAGCTAATTTTTAAAATTATTTTTTAAGTTTTTTTATTATTTTTAAAACACAATAATTAAATTCTAACAATATTTTTAAAAGAAAAAAGTTATTTTAGAAATGAACTACAAACAAATAGTTTTATTTAAAAAAACCGGTAATAATTCTGTCGATACTTATAAGATTTAGTACCATTTTATTTTATTTTGTAAAAATGTTCAAATTATTGTATTTACTTTATTTAATTTCACGTTATTGTGATTTTTCCCCCCTAACATGCAGGTATAAATCATATATATAAATATATATTACTACGGCAGAATAAATCACAATGCGTTTAAAATTAATGAGAATTTGACTTATTTTCTGTTTGACTTATTTTTTTTGTTTTATTTTACCTTAGAAACTATGAAATGTGTCACAGTCACACGTTTTTTATAATGACTGTGACTCTTTTTGCACTGATAACGATGATGATGTTTAGAAATGCTGAATTAGCGACCAGAGACCGGTCAAGACGCGACTTTATTATTGACCGACACCTAAGCCAATCAGGCCAATTTTAAAACTCGTTTTTTACCAAAAATAATTTAAAAAAAAAATTAAATAATTAAATAATCATAATCAAATTAAATATTTAAGTGTCCTACTGAAAGGTCTCCAGTACTATTCAGATGATCCTGCAAAAGTCGGTCAAACCTTCGTGCGTTTGGTAAGAAATTATTTTTTTTTAATAAGTTAATATGACTTTTAAGTTAAACTAAAGGTAAATTGCTCAGAATTGCTGAAGTTAATAAGGTTAGTTAAAAATTAAATTAGCTGAATAAAAGCAAAACGTCCTTTGAAATTAATGAGATTGAATGGATCAATCTTTCATCAATTTTTGTAAGAACTAAAGTTCTCAGTCAATAACAATGTTTTGTTTAAACCGTTAAGAATTTTGTTTAAAAAAACTAACAAATCAATATTATCACAACACTGTCTACAGTAGTGTTGTAAAAAGTAATGATTTTCGATTATTTTAAGTAAAAGTAAAAGTAATTTGAAAAATTCTAATTTAAGTAAAGTAAGAGTAAAAGTAATTTGTGATTTTTTTAAAGTAAAAGTAAAAGTAAAAGTAACAGTCAAAATTTTATTTAAATAAAATAAAAGTAAAAGTAAGACCTATTTTTTTAAATAAAAGTAAGAGTAAAAGTATAATAAAAGTAATTTTGAAACGGAGCAAAACGCCCGTTTTTGGAGTTCAGGAGCTCCGTCTCAATGTATTGTTGCTAGTTTTCTATAAAAATTTTAATTTTAACAAGTTTTTGGTCTAAATAATTGGTGTTTAGCGTGTTACGGCTTAAAAAACTTTTTTCTGCCACTCATTTTTCAATAAGCCCGTAAGAAATTGAGTCTTTGAAGTTACTTAAATTTTACTTAAATTACAGTAATTTAAGTATTTGCTAGAAAAAATCCGAGTAAGAGTAATTTCAGAAGTTAAAAAGTAAAAGTAAAATTAATTGAAATTTCAAAAGTCGAGTAAAAGTAAAAGTTAAAGTAATCCAAAATCCCTGATTTTTATTAGTTTAAGTAAAAGTAAAAGTAACTTTTTGCAACACTAGTCTACAGTAAAAAAAATTTTGGCAAATCAAAAACCTTATTAGTAAATAAATTCTAGAAAATTTAACTATACTACTTCAAATATTTTTCTAATTTTATTGTCTAAAGAATTTATGGTTTAAGAAATTTTTTCAAATAAAATTAAGTTTAATACATTTTTATTTGAAACGGAACAAAAAAATTTTCTTTTAACGGCCTGAAAAAACCTTAAAATTAGTGTGCAAAATTTTGCATATCGCAGAATTTACAACTTAGTTAATTCAGCTAAATATTCAAAATTAGAAAAGTCTGTATTAAAGGTGCGGTGCGGAGTCAAACTTTTTGTCTTAGATTTTGATAATTTTTTTTGAAAACCTTACCCCTGCCCCCAATAGCCCACAAAAATTTTTTCAACAAAATATCTCCAGTGGTTCAGGAGTTATGACCCCCCAAAAATGGCGTTTTTCGACAATTCTGTACGTGACCGATTGTTCAATGGATATAACTAATTTCGTTACAAATTATGCACTCAAAAAAGCGGCTACTTTCTACTTTAATTTGATACCTTGATCGTTAAGATTGGCGCAATATTTGTCGAAATATTGCGTTTCCAGTACAAAAAACCCACAATTTTTTCGTTAAAAACACCAAATGACGGCAGTGATTTTGTGAAGTTTGCACAACCTTTTTTTTCCTACACTTCGTGTTTTTAGCGAAAAAATCGAGGGTTTTTTGAATTGAATTGAATTGAATTGAAAGCCTTTATTAATATTTCTACACAAATATAGCCTTTATTAATGTTACGAAAAACGCAATATTTCGACAAATACTGTACCAATTTTAACGATCAAGGTATCAAATTAAAGTAGAAATTAGCCGCTTTTTTTAAATACATAATTTGTAACTTAAATTGTTAATTTTATTGATTAATTTTTCACGTACAGAATTATCAAAAAAACGCCATTTTTGGAGGGTCATAACTACTGAACCACTGGATATATTTTGTTGAAAAAATTTTTTTGGGCAGGGATAAGGTTATCACAAAAAATTATCAAAATTGAAGACAAAAAGTTTGAATCCGCACCGTACCTTTAAGTATTAGCCTTCTTTTTTTCTTCTATGCATATGTATGTATTTTGGAAATAAGTTATGCATTAGTTTAAACAGTTGACTCTGCCAAACATGGTACCAAATACCAAAGATTTATTTTAATAAAAAATTACTTCTATCACAAAGAGTTTTTGCTGGGTAATACTTTCAAAAAGCATCTGGTATGAGCAACATACGGAAAAATTTTAGCATTATCATAAAAAATTTTTTGGAGTTTTCTCAAATTTTGTCCTAAAAAATAAACTGATAATGTAATATCTATTTTTTTATTGTTTTGTTATAAAACAATTTTACGATTTAAACTTATAATCATATTCAAAAAATCTTTTGAAAATTTTTTAATACTTCCGTTTTTAAAGTAGTTGAAGAAAAATCCTTGAATTAATGACATATTTTTATGAGTGGTAATGCGTTTTTATGCATTTTTTTTATTAAGAAAACAAACCAATTAAATTTTTTATGCATCGCACACTAAAAACAACTAATTTAGAAAGTCTTAATATCAACCATTGGCGTAAATTTTTGTAATATGAGGTTTTTGGAGCCTTAAGTAGTGGAGCTCTTGGAACCTTTAAAGTTTTTCGGAAATAACCAAAAAGGAAACCGAAGCCGAAGAAAAAAATTCTGTAAAACTAACAACGACAAAAAAAAACAAACCAAGCAGAAAAAAAAAAAAAAAAAATTTGGTTTTTGCTATTTTTACCTTCGGCTCTAACTTTCCGAATTCTCGAATTTGGCTCGAACTGTCGGCTCCAAATTTCTCGCTTACGGCTTCAAACTCCCCATTTTCGGCTCCACGTTGCAGCTCCGATTTCCCTATGTAGGTTCCGATCAAACCAAAATTTTTTTAGGAACGCGATTTCGATCAGCACACGCGATACTGCAGGGATTACCGGGAGGCGCTAAAAATCCTCGAGGAGAATTCCATTAAAGAATTTTTCGACAAGATTTCCAGCTCCGTGGAAGGTGGATCCAAGAGTTTCAGCGAATATCTGAAGCAACCCGTGGACCGTTTGGAATATTATCAGCAAACGTTTAAAGTAAGACGAATGCGTCTCAGAAGAGATGTGTAAATCGAGTCTTGCTTTATGTGCAGAATTTACAAAGTTTAACATCGAGCAGCAATGGCACGACCTCCTTCCTAATTCTTTAACCTGTCACCATGATCGCCTTTTCCCCTGTGACCACGATGAATTTTTGATCCCCTTACGACAAAACCTTCTTTCCGCGCTGGTGGGTTTCTTCTATTGACCATTGTGATGTGTAAGTAAACGGTTAACTCTATGTATCACCTAGGTCATAATTACGCATACGTAATACTGTATGCGTAATTAAAACTTGCATAACTTTTGTACTTCCATTAAATAGGCTAACTTAATTAAAAAAAAGAAAAAAATATTATTTGCATAAATAGTTATGCCAACGACATCTTTTATTATAAATTCCATAA
Source organism: Microlaimidae sp. YZB2_3 (assembly GCA_030248175.1). NCBI lineage: Eukaryota > Metazoa > Nematoda > Chromadorea > Desmodorida > Microlaimidae > Microlaimidae sp. YZB2_3. Next base: position 19,643 of record JASAMX010000625.1, read on the forward strand.
CATTTTGGTTTAAATAAATAAATTGCAGCTCAAACCCACACCATAATTTTTTTATTGAATTAAAATTTAAACGCTAGAAATCATAAAATAATCCAAAAACTTGAATAAAATTAAACAAAAACAAATCAAAATCATGGGGGGCTGGAGCGCGACGGCGATTAGCCCAGGCGCCGCGCCAACCAAATAGAGAAGGGAAAGGAAACAGACCCTCTTCTTCTTCTTCTTCTTCTTCTTCTTTTTTTTCCAGCTCTTCAAAACGAATCCCACGACGAGACAAAAAACAGGCCAGAAAGAAGAACCACCAAGCCCGCCGCGGACAAAAAAAGAAAAAGAACAAGCAAAACCCCACCGCCAAACAGCCCACAAACCACCACACCCAACCCCACCGCACGCGCCCCCGCCCCCCCCGCGCAACCAACAACCAAAAAAAACCGCGCGAGCCCACCCCACACGGCCACACCCCCCCCCAAAAACCCCACGCCCCCCACAAACCCCCCAACACCCACCACAAACAAAAAAAACAACCAAAAGAAAAAAAACCAAAAAAAAAAAAAAAAACAAAAAAAAAAAAAAACACACAAAAAAAAAAAAAACAACAACAACAAAAAAAAACAACAAAAAACAAAAAAAAAAAAAAAAAAACAACACAAAAAAAAAACACCCAAAAAAAACACACAAACAACCCCAAAACCCCAAAAACCCCCATAGTTATATTGTTAATTTACTAAAATCTTTTAAGTTTTATTTTATGGCTTTTAGATAACGTTTTTGGAAAACGTAGTCGTAAAATACACATTATTGCCAAAACATTTTACAGTTCATTTTTTGTGGAAAACAATCCATTCGCAGCGCTCAGTAAATTTAAAAGCAATAAAAGCAAAAATTATAGTGTAGTTTTTTCTTGTTTTACGGCTTCAGCCAACTTAATAATCACTCAAAGTATCGCTTGTTGTTTTTAAACATGTGTTTGTGGAACTTTTCTAACCTCAGCTGAGCTTTATAAACCTATAAACCGCAATTAAGCCCTGACCTTCGAGGTGCCCCTTCCTCCTCTCATTAACCGTGTTATAATAATAACCGCGCCATTGAGCGGAGCTTAGTTCATTAATTTTCCCTCGTTTTTTCGCAAACAGCGTAATATCAACAAACGTTTTGAGGCCGAGAGGTTTTTATGAAAATTTTTTAGCAGCTTCAAAAATAAAAATAACGAATCCGGTTCTTCATATCTCCACCGAGTTTTCACCACCCAATCTATAAAGTTAGCTTAAACGTAGAATCTTGCTTGTACTTATTTAGTTGTATCTTGTATTTACGGGAATTACAGTGTTATTTCCAGTTAGTTTTCCAGTAGACTTTACCCGGCGAATACATGCGAATACTTTTGTGTACCTATAGGATCTGATAAAGTACACGACCAGGGCCGAACTTAGCACCAAGAGTCTACAAAAATCCCTGGAACTAATGCTCAGCTTGCCGCAGCGAACCACGGATCTTAGCTATATAAAAAACCTACACGGATATCCAGGGGATACGGTTAAACTCGGAAGATTACTTCGTCATGTAAGTGTGAACTTTTCTTTTCAAACTTATTTATTTTACTTTGAAATATTCAAGTTTTAAAAACAAGACTAAATAAACGCAAAAAATTAAAACAATATATATTTTTGTTTACTTAAATTTTGTTTCTGTTATATTATATTTAATGTAAGTGTTCTATATTTATAGCGAACAGTACTTTTTAAATAAAAGGTATTTTATTCTATTCTAAAAACAAATAAAATCAAAGTTGAACAATGTGATTATCACCAATATCTGAGAGCTTTTCATGACAGCAAATTGTCTTGGATTCAGCATAACTAGAACCGGCAACAAAAAGGTGTTATGGCACTCTGGCAATGTCACAGGCCTGTAGGAAAAACGTGGGGTCTTATAACACCCAAAAATGCATTGGGTATATACCAGTGTAATTATTCCCAAGCTAAAATATGCAGCGATGGTGTGGTGGCCTAGATTAGAACTGGGCATTGCTAGAAGCTTGTTTGGACAATTACAACGCCAAGCATGTCTTTGCATAACCGGGGCTATAAGAACAACACCCACAGTGGCTATGGAAGCATTGTTTAATCTTGCACCCTTGGATATTGTTATCAAAAGGGAGGCAAGATCAACCAGCTACAGGTTAGGTATGGCTAACCAATGGCAGACAAGAGATACAAATGGAGGTCACTAAAATCAAGCAGTTGGCATTGAGAGAAATCCCAATGCTAAAGCTTGAAAGTGACCACATTGTCCCAATTTTCAAGTTTGAAAGGAATTTTAAAGTTGAGTTTCCTAGTTGACAAGTTTGGGACACTAACAAAAATGCTACTTAACCTCAGTCAGCTATAAACTGTTTGTTACACAGATTGCTCAAAAGCACCACAACATATTGGGGCAGGAGTGCTGATTGCTGATATTGCTGATATATGAATTGCTGATAGAATGCTGCCTTACACAATTGTTGATTCTACTATTTTAAAATAAGTGCCGATGAGTTGCACCCCCAAACAAGACTAAGAGACAAAATAGACTAAGATGAGAACGGGATAAGGGTTTTTGAAGGCCTATCAGTATTGTAACAAAATATTTTATGTTATGTTAATTATTTTAAGTATTTGGTGGTCTATTTTGTGTTAAAATAACACTATTATGAATTAGTTAGGAATATTTACCTCAGAATTTTTTAGCTTTAAAATGTCATATAGTATTCGTGATCACGTCATATATGTTTTGCTCCGTATGATAAGTTGTCGGAGGAGCAGCGACAAAACAGGCCTTCAAAATGAAGGTGGGAATATGGCTAAAAGAATGCCGCGCGGGCGGGTTATTAGAAAGGCGTGGGCGCGTTATTAGACATAAATGCCGGCGTCCCTTTATGCGCGGGGTGTCTTTTGATGCGCAGGGGATTCCTTCTGTTTAGAACAATGGATTTTGACCAGGGTGTTTACACAAAAATGAATTGAAAGAAAATTAATTAAACTACGAGTCACAAGATCCGATGGGGTAAAATATCCGATCCGGCCGGATCTGAAAATTCCGATCCGGTCGGTCCCTATGCGTTATATGTTTCATTTATTGTACAGTAATACTGCAATTTGTCTATTGTTATTTTAGGAATCGTTTAAAGTTTGGGAAGGCACAAAAAGCGGGGATGCGGCGATCCGTTATGTGTTTTTATTTAAATCCCGCGTCGTGTTTACGGAGAGGATTGAGCCTGAAGATCCTGAAGATTTGCCTGAATTTACACATATCGCTACTGTACGGGTAAGTAACAGAACCTAGTCTGAATCTAATCAGAAACATGCAAATCTAGAACTTAGTCTGAGTTCGAAATCTAGTTTATTTCAGAATCATATCTGGTCCAAACCAAAATATAAGTCCTGGAAATCTAAGACCTACTCTGATTTTAAAATCTAGTTTATTTCAGAATGATACATAGTCTTAACCAAAGTGGAAGCAGTAAAAATCTAAGACCTAGTCTAAGTCCAAAATTTACTTTATCTCAAAAAACTTTTTCAGCAAAACTTAAGTTTTTTTAGAACGTCAAAAAGGATCGTAAAATAGTTTTCATGGAAGTTCCAATGATTTCTCTTCTTATGCGTTTTCTTCCCATGAGTTTTCACACAATATGAATGTAAATTTTATATTTGCTAATATTTTTTGTAATAAAATGTAATACTTAATGTAATTTCATGTTTGAATACGTTACAATTTTGTGAAAAATTTTGGTGTAAATCTATCTTTCGACTGCATTTATCGTTATTGATAGGTCCCATAACGAAAACATATTTTCAACCGAATACAGTACAAAAGGAAATTGATTTTTGCATGATATCTTCTGCTATAACCATTTTTTTCTTACAAAATTTAAGGAACGCAAAAAAACTTTTATGAGGTAGAAAGTTAGAAAAAGAAAAATTGTAATGAAAATCATTGCAGTAAAATTAAAAATCATAACTGTTTTGTTCCTTTTTTGTTTTGTTTTTGCCTTTTTTGGGAAAAAAGCAAATTAGGGGTTCTGCTCACTAAAGACCCATTTTTGTATTCCCAATACAAAAAAATCCCAAAAGGAGTTTTACCTAAAAATTATTTATTTTTGACCATAACCCTCCGGAATTCCTTCAGTAACTCTTTTCGAGATAGATTTTAAACATAATTAATTTTTTTTATTTTAAAACATTGTTCTTTTATAGTTTTATAGCTGTAGGAATTTATGTTTTGACTATCGTTAGCTATTTATGTCAAAAATTACAATTATTTTCGTTCATAAAATAATAATCAACCTTCTTATAAGGCCTTAAAAAATTTGTATATAACCATAAAAATATTACTAAAATATTTACAATATGAATTATTATATAAAATCAACCCATGTTTTTTCCTCAGAGAAACAGTTTCATATGATTTGACATAATTTGATATGATTTTCTCGCATTGTTCTTTCGTTAATTAATTATATATGTTAATTCTTCACGAGAACTTTCGATACTATTAAACAAATTTCGTGTGATCAAGTTTAATCGACATTTAATCTCCGCAAATATATGTATTAGGGTAACTGACTTAACTTCAGCTAGCCTTAATTTCGGCCACCGGCTGTTATTTTTGTAATGCGCAAAGTTACAAAATGAACTACGTATGGCCAAGAATGTTGTAACACAACAGAATGTCCGACCGACTGTACACTAAACTTTTTACCAAAATTTTGCGAGAAAAGTCGCACTTTCAAATTCGTGTGCGACTTTTCACGCAAAAATCCGCCATTTTCTGCTAGTTTTAGTGATTTTTAAGACAGTGTTAGTTTTCTTGCAGTTGGGACTGCGACTTCTTTCGCACTCTATACCGCTTTATTTGCACTTCGATTATTTTCGCACTGCGAGTCTAGCTGCACAACAAAAAAAAAACAAAGCGGAGCGAAAGTTTTGTGTTTAAATGAGTAAAAGTCGCTTTTTTTACCTTAAAATGTTAAAAATTTTTGTTTTAATAAAATAAAGTAACTCTCCAACGTTTTAAAATTAAATAAAACAAGTTTTGAAGTGTTTTACTCCATTTAATACCTTTGAAGTCCCCACTGCGAGAAAACTAACACTGTGTAAAAAATCGCAACGCGGGAAAACTAGCAGAAAATGGCGGATTTTTGCGAGAAATTCGCGCACAAATTTAAAAGTGCGTATTTTTTCGCGAAATTTTGGTTAAAAGTTTATTGTGCAGTCAGACATTTTCTTGTGTTATATATTCTAGGTATAGCTAAATAGATGATAAAACTATCTGTCTAGCCATTTGTAGTTCATTTCATAATTTTTGCACGGCAAAAATAACAGCCGATGGTTGAAAAAAAGTCTGGCCGAATTTAAGTCAGTTACTCCACGCACCAGGTTTAATATTTTTATTTGCTTACAGCTCGACAAATACGATATCAATTTCGACGAGGAGAATAACTATTTCACTCTTCAACCCACCGACAATTCCGAATTGCCCACGTACATTTTGGAAGCGGAAGATTCGGAAAACGCCGGGGTATCTCGCCAAATTTGGACAAAAGATATCGAGGAAACTAAGAAACATCTCGGTAAGTGTAAAGTTTAGATGTTTTAATATGAATATATTGATATTAAAAATTTTCCATTCATTGGAAAGCGATCATTTCTATTCCATGGGGATGTTTAGAGACACCATTCACCACGAAGAAGAGACAACACACGCTATTGACTTGGTTTTCTTTTGGCAACTCCTTTGATAAAATGAAAAATAAACTACAGTGTAAACCAGTCCCAGGTGGGGAAAACTCCCGTATGGAATAAGCTTCATATTGGAGTTTGCGTAAAATATCAACGGAATATAACTATTTATTAATATTAACAATATCACTAATAAAAAACTCCAGCTCATTTTGACTTTTTGCTGCTCAAAAAATTATTCAATCACTGACTTTCTCACTTAAAACTGAGTGAGTTCAACTATTTTTCAAAAAAAGAAATCAGTCAATAGCCAAAAAGTTGTCCAGTATCGAAAAATATTTGATACTGCATGGGGCCGACGCGAAAAAGTACTGCACGAAATAGTACCACAAAATAGTCCCGGGTTTCACAAAAGAGTACATACGAAAGCGTACGCCACAAAACAGTGCTTTCAAAAAACAGTACGGCACATAAGAGTCCTGTGTGGATTGCGTTTGCTACACCACGCGACTCTGACACAAAACAGTACTGGCACGATAGAGTACTAATGTAATAACTTAATATTAAAACGATAACTATTAACAGCTGCTTAACTTAATTACAATAAAAATCAATGACAAGCTTTTATCTTTTATAGACGAGTTAATAAAGTTTTTTGAATTTTTCTTGTTTATAATTACAAAGCGAGTGTAAGCGGCACTGTGAACCTCTTCGGCTGTTTAATTTGAGCAAGTATAGTTTGACCGCGCCTATAAACAGGTACTTTTTAGAAATTTCCTACCATCCGGCTTTTGCTCATGTTACTTCCAGGTTGCTCATGTTTCAATCAACGATTCCAACATTAAACTTGAACTAGGTTTTAAGTTATTGTTTTTTTTTAGAATATTTTTATGGTAGTTTATAAGTTTAAAAAAATTAATCTACAAAACAGTCTTGACAAAATATTCTATTGCATTACTTTTTAATTTTTAATAAAAATAATTAAAATAGGGCGTAGCTTTGAAGCTCCGAAAGTTTCTCTAAAGCTTCTTAAAAAAGAGCATAGATAACATCACTTATTTCCCTATACCAAAGTTTAAGTGTGTTAAGTGTTACAAAATTTTATCGTTTGGTCATTTGTAAAGCTGCGGAATCACACACAGTCAGACAGACAAACAGTGTATTTGCTAAACAAGATATAAAATGGTTTGAGAATTTTTTATAGCATATTTTGAAAGCAACATTTTTTTTTTAAATTGGGGATAAAACGAATGCCACCTAAAAAATGACAGTTTAATAATTGGAAGCAAATTTGCATAGATCTATTACTATTAAGCTATGCATAAGTTGTTTTGTTTTTAAATAAATTTAATTTTTGACTTTTAAATTTTCAATTCATAATTTTTTATTAGTCGATTATTAAAAAAAAACAATTTATAAAAAAAAAAAATTTAAGTCAAACATTTCTAAATTTAAACGAACGCCAGTTTTCTGGGCCCTAAAGCAACTTCATAAACACGGTGCCTCACTTTATTTGCAAAATAATTTAGCATATAATTAAAACGTAGTATTTCATTTTTTTATTTTTTGCAGACTCAAAGTTTCTAAACAATGATAAAAGCAAAAAAAAGTAAAAATTGGCTAAAAGAACATGAACATTTTAAGGGTAAATTGGAGGATGAAATAAGCTTTATGTAATTCATTTAAGAAGCGCAGCTTCAGAATTTTTTGTTTAAATGATCGTTTTTTCGGAGCATGTAACCCTTTGGGATTTTTGTGTTCAAAAATCGCTGCGAATTCGCAGAAGGAATTTCGCGCACCCCGATGCTTAGTCTTAAACTTCGCGACGTGAAGGAGATCGCCACCGAGTTTAACACAGAGCAGCACTGGCGCCGAATTCCTTCTGTAGATTTGCAGTGGAATGAATCCCTAAGGGTTATTAGCGCAGGAACATAACTAACAAACTTCTTTAGTTTCGTTAAAATACTAAAAAACTGATATAGATTATTACTTCAACTGATTAAATTTTTTAGCAAAAAATAAAACGTGTTTTATTAGCAATCAAGAACGCACGATTAAAACAAAAAATATAATTTTTTCGAAATGCTAATATATGCGAAAATGCGAAAGGGTAATTTCGGAATGCCCATGTTTTACTACACGTTAATTTGTATACACCGTTAGTGTCTACTTTTAATTACCTAACCATGAAAGAAAAAATAAATAGAACAAAAATACTTCCCACATTTACCACAGCTCATAAATTATACTTTAATATGGTATATTGATTTCTTAAATATGCAAATTTTCATTTGGATCAGTCAAATCTGATAGTTCTTGCACGCAATTTCTCAGTACTCTTTTGCGTCGTACTCTTTTGTTCAAGTACTGTTTCGTGCGTACTCTTTTGCGTAATCCGGGACTGTTTTGTGGTACTGTTTTGTGCCGTACTCTTATGATAGGGAGCCATACTATATAATAAGATATATTTTGGATAGCAATCTATATATTATAATTATTATAAATGATGATATGGATTAATTAATTTGTATTAAATGTGCGTAAAACCCCGGTTCCACCGCGATTCCTTTTTTAATCCGTTTATTATTTTTACTCATGTACTGCTTTATTTCGTACGCATCTTTTTTTCGCAAACTATATCATTTGGATTTTCTTAATATTATTACATATACAAAATAATTAACAAAAAAAGTTATCCCGTAATAATTTACTTCAAATGGCAAGTTTTTACCTTGGGGCTTGCCACGATATGCTTCCTCGTTACTTGCCCCCAAGAAAAGTTTCTCATTTACTTCTAGCGCCTGAAAAAAGGTTTTAAAGCCGTCTTGTCTTTTATATGAGATTATATAGTGGGTACGCTCATTGTTTTTCAACACTTTAACAAAAGTCAAAAATTCTATTTTTAATGTTTTAGTGTTAGGGTCGACCAAATTTTTAATAAAGTTTGGAGATTTTTTGTTGGTATAAGTCCCCAATCTCCATATCTATGCCTGCCTTTAGCTATAAAGTTCAAGTTTATAAATAGAAAATATTTCAACAACTTGTCTTTAATCAAGTTGGATTGGATTACTACATTTCATTGCTTCATTCTAAAATTTTGATATAATTATCTTAAAAAAATAAGTTAAATTTGTGGGTAGCCAAGTAATAATATTGTTCTTTAAGCAGTTACATACTAATAATAAATAATAATTTGTTGAACTGAGGGTCCACAAATAATGTTTTATAATTATACGAAAATTGTTAATTTTCTTTTTATCTAAATTGTTAATTGTTAATAAGGGGTAAATAATAGTCCTATATTAATTATACAATCATTTAATGTTAAATAAAAAAGGTGTGTTATTGGCGTGGTTAGCAATAGACTATCAGTTTTTGAAAGTCATTGAAAGAAATAATATTTTTGTAAAATTGTTGAAAACAATGAAAAAGTAACGATGTAAAACCATTTTGTAAAATTGTCAAGATTTCGCAAACGCAGAAAAAGAAAACAATTATGTCAAACTAAAGCGTTTTAAAAACGTAAGTAAATAAAGAAGTCGAATAATTTTAAACAATTAATCAAAAGTACCATGGTTATCATTGTTTTAAGGTGTAGTTGTCAGTTTTACTCCACGGAATTTTTTGGGGTGATAACTTGGGAAATGTTGGAGTTTTTAGGACGGTTAAAAAAGCCTATTTTTTTAAACGTTTTGAAATAGGTTTTGTAAAAAAATGAAAAAAAAAGAATAAACAAACGCACGGCGGAATGAACAAATTTTCACCATGTTAATTTTAGATTTTTTTAATTTTCTACTTACCGAAGTAACAACTATTTTTATTCGACAGATAAGAACAAAGCCAGATTTTTTTTCAGAAATAACTTTATATCAAACTAAAATTAATTTAGAATTATTTTATAACTTTTTAAATTTTTACTCAGCTCCATCACAGGCTTTTTACCCGGTTTCATCACACAGTTTGTTGCATCTTTTATGCCTTACTCTTGCCATCTTACGTCGATTAAATCATACTATTATTTTAATATTATATTATTATTCTGAATATTTGTATTGATGATGCTGCTACCTTCTAATATCATGTTCGGGAACTCAAATAATTTAAAGTGGATAGAGCTCAGTTCCAGAGCTTAGAAGCTTCCGCTCTTAAATTAGCGATTTAAAGCTAAATCTTGAAATACGTTTGAAGTTGTTTTATTCGCATTTTTAGCACTGAAAATTTAGTTTAAAAATTTTTCGACAAATCTATGGGATTACTCTTTAATTATTTAAAAAATTTGTACCGAAACACTGCGGAGTTTTAGAACTCCAAAAAGCGGAGCCCCTCTCTAGAGATCCGGAGCTCACAGCTTTGGGGAACAGCACTAATTTTTAAATATGCAAAAAATTGGTATAAAAATTATTTTGACTGGATGTTTTACCGGATATAATTTTTTGTTATTAAAAAAACATGCACTAAAACTCACAATGATGATTCTCTGTAGGAAAAGTATATATTTTTTACATATTTCTCTCCTTTAAAAAAATATAATAAAAAGTTTTCAACAAAACTTATTATTTATCATATGAAGGAAAAGGGCAAGAATACTTGGCCACTAAAGTGTATTATTATGATATTTCAGCCAAGAAATAAGTAATTATACTGCATAAAAAACGAATTCTGTAAAAATTTATTTTTTGGACTTTAACTATCCTCCTCTATAAATTCGGCTTTAACCCTCTCCCTGTTTCGGACTAACTTGCCTATGTATTGTTCTAAGTAATAGGGTATTATTTATACTCACCAAATTAGGCTTTTGATATTTGATTTTGCGACAAAAGTTTTATTTTTGTCCGAGTGATGCTCTTATTTTCTGGAAACAAACAATCTAAACCAGTAAAACGCACTTTTACTATGCATTTTTGAAATTACATAATTTTGTTTTTAATAGAAATGTTATATTAATTGTAAACCTGGGAATTTCATAAACATGTTAGAATTTAAAGACCTTTAAATCGCGGTTACTATTTCTGATTTGCAGTTGTATGTTTTGCTCAAACGGAATCAAAGTTGGAGGATTTAAAAAGGGTTCGGTCTATTGGAAATCTATTTTTCTCAGCGCTCATCGAATGAAAGTTTCTATAGTGTCGTAAATCTGTGAAGATTTTTAACATTGAAAAACTTCTGGTTAAATAGAAAGTTTTTCACGATTGTGAACCTAATGCTTATCACGTAAAACGAAGTATTTTCAGACCATTACAAACGCATTTTGACTGCCAAAAAGACATTTAAATCAATAGTACTTTCGCAGGGTGAAATTTAAGGATGTAGTGGCGCAGTGACAGCAACTGGAACTTTTAAGATTAAACCGCAGCGCAGAGAGTGCATGATATAGTGACATTCAATCAGTATTGTTATTTATTATAAGTAGTAAAATTGATATTTCTTTTATTGATTAATCAGTCCTTTAAGTAATCGTGTTTTTATAATTGGTCATTTTTCACCAATGAAATTATTTTTTTAAAATTCGTTTTGTTCTCAGCTTTCCAAATATCAAAAAATCAGTTTTTTAATTCGTTTAAAATTTGCTTAAGCAATCATTTTTTACAGGTGAAAAAGATTTAATTTCCCACGTTAGTTTTTTTTAAATATAACAATTTTTTTATCTTTTTTGTAACTCGTTGAGATATTAATGTTTTAGAAGAAAACCCAACGAGACTTAACTTGTATTGCCAAACATTGCTTATGTGTTATGCAGAAATACATTTGCAACGTTTTGAAAATTATAAACTTGTAAAAAATTTTGTAGCCGCTAAATAGTGTTATAGTTAAATTTGTGAAAATTTTATAGTGTGCCATGCAAATTATCCAATGGAAATTTTGGAGTAAAAGTTTGGGTTTTATGGGAAATTTTTGGGTTTTCGTGATTTTTTATACTTTTGAAGACCAATATTGCGGCGAGTTTCAAACGGATCAAAAAACAGTTAAGAACACGGAAATTTTTTAAAATTGGTTTTAATCGTAAAAATTAACTAATCAAAAACCCGACTTTTCATCAGTAAAAATAACTACGGGTGAATTATATTTGGCTATGGTTAAAAATTAGTATGAAGACATGAGGGAACCAATTAAAATTGTGCGGTTATTACGTTTTAAAAAAAAAACAAACAAATAATTCCACCTTTTTACACAAAAATTAACCAACATTAGCTCTTTTAAAGTTTGCATTTGGGTTTCAAATTGAGTATTTTGATAAATAATTATTAAAAAAAGGCTTTTGATCTTTATTATTAAACCGCTTTCGTTAAAAATTTTAAACGGTTTTGTTGTTAAATAGTCGATTATATACTACAATTATCCAGTTCAGCTAGATTTTATTTGCCTATAATTAAAAATCCGATGATTTGTATTGGGTTAAGCACTCGGTTTGATTATTTGACCTTTTGAATTCCGTTTTAAGCAAAATAAATAATAAACGTGAAGGGGAGAATTCCTGACTGGATGCAATCATTATTTGGCAAGTTTTTTAGCTCTCTCTATCTTTTGAAAGTGTTCTTAAAGAAACAGTTATATGAATAGTTATTATCAAGGGCTAGTCTTTAGAAAATTCAGAGAAAAACAATATGACATAGTGAATACCACTTTAATAATGAAATTGACATACAAAAGAAAGGTAAAAACAGTTTTGAAGTTCTTTGGTTATAGCTGCGTTTTTTATTCTGAGACTACAATTTTAGTTGTTAGATTATATGACCTGCTTTATTTTGTTAAAAAAATTATTTAAAACCTATATAAAATATAAAGGTAATATTCATAAGAATTAGTGATGTTTCTACCCTTAAGTATCATGCTCAGTCTAATACGCAGTTCCATACCCGCATCCGAGGCAACCTTCTGTCCTTCCCCGAGGGAATCCCCTAGAGGCAATAGCAGGAAGAGAAGGCGAGGAAAAAATGGGGTAGGGGGGATGGAGACGAGGGGAACTGGAGCCAAAAAAATACACAGCTCAAAAACACACACCAAAGCATAAGAAAAGCATAAAAAAAGAAAAACATACCTTCCGCCCCCTCCAACCTACCTACGTACCTCTCGAAACACCCCTTACCTTAAACTTTCCCTACTCTATTATTTTACCATACCATTCAAAACAGAATCGGACCATACTATTCACTTATTAAAACAAAACTATAATATTATAATATTACAATTCTATTTATTTGATACCAAAAAAACAAACCAAACCGAGCTCATCTATTTGATACGCAACCCAAATCTACAACAAAAAAACAAATCAGATAAACCATCAAAAAAAAATGAATAAAAAAGAAAAAATAAAAAACATAATCAAACAATTAATTGATTAATCAATCAAAAACAAAAAAAAAATCAATAAAGGAAAAAAAAAAAAACATCTAATAAAATAATCTAATCTAATCTGTTCTAATGGGACACGACAGCACAACACAAATTTATCCGGTCAGCTCACCTCTCCGTATATAAAATAAAGATACGAGGACATACATATAAACCATAACCCTAATAAAAATAAAATGGATTTAATATAGTAATCTAAACTTCATGCAAACCATACTATAATGCACTCCAAAAAAAAATGTTGATAAAAAAAAAAATAAAAAAAAAAAAAAAAATAAAAAAAAAAAAAACGACACCACAGCCAAGGAAAGTAAAGAAAAGGAAGAGCACACCCAGGAAATTCGCAATTTAAAATTCGTTTGAACTTGAGATGTTATTTTAGTATTTTATTTACATTTTCACGTCTATTTTCACGTTTTTATTTTTATGTCACAGGAGCTCCGCAAAACCGCTCTACTACTCCTAATATTATTACAAATTAATAACTCAAGAAATACCCCCCCCACCAAGCTTTATAAATTATGAAAATCCTCATTTAAATTTGCAGAAAAACTGTTAAAATTTTACGTTTTTAAAGATTTAAGTGACATAGTGTATAACTTGCACTGTTTAAACGTTCGAATCACTTTATTTCAAAGCCTGAACGCCAAACCTCTTTCCCAAACGCCAAAACCGCCCCTACCCCGGTCATTGAAAGACCACTCTCCGAGAGAAAGAAATTGGTGCGGGTATGGAACGGCGTCCCCCACCCACCAACCAAACCCCTTAAATGAGCGATTTTGAACTTTTTTTTAAGCTTAAAATACATTTAAAGTTACTCTGTCTGCATTTTTAAGATTATTTCTAGCGTAATTTTGAAAAAAAAATTAATTTGCAAAAAATTTTGACAAAAGAATAATATGTCATCACTCTTAAATTATTTATTAAATTAGTACAAATATAGGGCGGAGCTCTGAAGCTCTGGGGGTTGCTACGGAGCTCTTAAAAGCGGATCTCCGGGGCACATCAATACAAAGAATACGCTTCAATAATGTTTAATTTGAATTACCTTGAAAAAAAACGAGAAAAAAATGCAAATTCCACCACAAGGGAAGGTTTAATAAGTTAAACGAAGTATTATTTTTTTTAAATTAAAAACAAATTCACAATAAGATATTACCTGGAAGATGACTGGTTTTTTCTGATTAGTGAAGCTGCAATCTTTTATAAGTGCAGGGCCGTGTAGCTTTACCTAAGGATAGCTAACTCCGATAGTTTAAAGGCCGGTAGAAAGCGGCAAAAATATCTTGGAGGCAGGTGGAAGGCAGTTGGTCTTACTACTTGTGTTAAAGCCACAGACACACGGAAATGCCCCCCCCCCCTTTGGAGTCCCCTTCCCCCACCCCCAAATATTTTTCCTCTTCCCCCCCACCCCCCCCCCCCCCCCCCCCCCACCCCCCCCCCCCAGCCGGGGGGGGGGGCGGCGGCGCGGGGGTGTGCATATAAGGAGGCAGGTAGGCATGTGACATTACAACAGACTTAGGAGCCGCAAGGCCAAAAAGGCTGTTAAGGTACGAGGTCGAAAAAGCCAAAGAAACTTGAAGCCTAGAAATTTTCGACCTGTTTAAGGTTGACATTTATTCTTTTAAATTTTTAAGCTTGATTTCAAGGTTTTTGTTAGTCTTGCCCAGAATATGACACGGCTGTCAAGATTGGCTATAAAAATGCTCAGTCTCAAGTTCTCTCGGCTCTGACGACCCTAAACCACTGTTAGTTAGACAACAACTACCTAAAGAAAACTCAGGGGAAAAAGAGAGCAAAGAACCACTCGTTTTGAGAAAATATTACGTGCAGAGAAACACATGACGCTACTAAATAACCACTGGTTACGTAACCCAAAAAATGACGGAGAGCGGTTACTCCCTTAAGTTCAGCTTGGAAGACTTTAGCTTTAGTTTTGTTTGTTGACAAAACTAGGCAGTTTTGTTAGTTAATTTTGTTTTTTTTTTAATTTTAAAAATTTGGTTGATCGCTTTGTGTTTTCCTCGGTACGCATAACAATGACTCATTTAATAAAATGTCAATGATAACTTTTAACAACTAAAAAGCGTTTAAATGTAGAGTTGAAAACAGCGTTTTTTTAAATAAGCAAATTCTTAACTTCGAATGATAAAATAAATGTTAAGCTATTGTGTTTTTAGAAATCATGTATACGAAATAGGTGTGCAACTCAAAAGTGTCTTTTTGAGCGTATCAGATCTGATATAAGCACAAGTAATATGTATTTGTACGAAATAAAAAATTAGTGGAAATGTCACTCGTGTGATTGGTTTTTTAACTAGAGAAGATTTTTAGCATGTTCTGTGCTTTATACAAGAGGGCAACTTTCCCAATGAAAATGTTCAGATCGTGGATTGCTTTCATTGTATACTTTAATTTATATATTTTTGTTAGAGTAGTTTTCCATGATACGTATACGTAAAGTTTCTAATATAGCGATAGTTATATTTTTTGCGCCCTTTGTGCAAGATTTAAAAAACGTCACTTAGTTAAGGCGTTGGCAACCGGAAATTTAATCTGACCAATTTCAACTGACAGCGGTTAGGTTGAGAGAAGTTTCAACAATTTAGTTTTAAAAACCATAAATTTAATTCGAATAAAACCGTTTTGTATGCACTGGATTTTTGGTTTTTACGTTTTTTATATAAAATAAAGTAAAAATCTTAAGCTTTTTTCTATAATAAAATTAATAGCTCGTAATATAATCATAATAATACTTTTTAATAATATTCATAATACTCATTCAGTTTTAATACTTTTTAAACAAAAAATCGAGCTGTAAATGAGCGAAAAGTACGTCCGTTATTTTTTACATATTTAATTTTTATAGCAAAGATCGGGTTTATTAAGGGGATATTATTAATTTAAAAAATAGCGACCATTGTGACAGGTCAATAAAAATAATAGAAGCATTTTAGCAAAATAGTACAATATTCTTTAAAATTGACGCAAAACTTTATAACAAAAAAATTAAAATTATAGTTCAAAACCGGGACTTCGTACTGTAAAGAACACTAAAGGCAGATAGATATTTCTCTAATTATTTATATTCAATTTATTTTTACAATTATTTAATATTTTTTACAATAATTCATGAAGTTTAAAATAAAAAAATCACTTTAAGCATCTGTGGCCTATTTCATAAAGACGTTTGTAAAATTTCATTTTACCAATCTCCCCCTATTTTTTGTTAATTACTTGACAGAGGATATACGACACGGTGATTATTGATAGGTCAGCGGAGATGAAATGACGTGGCTGCGACCAATCAGCGCGGAATAGTGCGCGGAATTGCTAACCTTTATCGTGTATTTTACAAAACATAGGCGGAGATTTGTAAAATTAGAATTTACAAAATGTTTTTATGAAACAGGCCCCTGTTTCCAATGTTTAATTACCCAGTAAAATTTTAACCCAAATTTTAAAAATATTCATGCTGCATAAATACAATAATTTAAACCAAACTAAATACAATAACTTATGTAAATGAAAAAAGGTAACTTTTACTCTGTATTCCAAGTGGTTTTACTACTTAACGCTGTGCAGCGAATATTTTACTGGATTTTAAGATAACTACAATTTAATTTAATTTTTAATATTCTAATTTCATTCACTACAGCAAAATTTGTAATATGCAGTTTCAAACATTGTTCTTTCTGCAAGATATTTTAAATAGTTTTTATATTGTTGTATCAAAATATATATAATACAAATAGAGAAAAATTTGTGATTTTATATATTGTTCAGAGACATTTACTGCCCTAATTAGGACTTCCCCATTTAAACGTAATTAAAAAAATTAAGCAAGTAAATTTCGCTCAATTTTTAAGAAATTACTCAGAAAGGTTGGTTCTACATAGCAGCAAAACCAAAGATGTTTATTATTTATTATTAATAAATAACTTGTTTTTTAAAACCAGGTTTTTATGAATATATCGGTTGTATTAATAGTGTCATTTATAAAAATATCTTTATAGTTTGAACTGATATTCAAAAGTATAAACTACATATTGGTATAAGCACCGTATAAATAATCTGTGGTTTTGTTCTTGAGATACAACGAGATATTTTAATTCCAAGTTTTTATGCCATTTCACATCAATTTTGTACAGTCAATAGGTTAAAATATCGAAACAGCAAAACTGTATATTGGATTTTTTTTCCGCGTTTGATTCCAGAGTTATGTATGCACACTGTTAATCTGGCTATTGATAATTCGACTCCACGATGTTTACCAACGTACTATTTCTTTTAAAGGTGCGGTCCGGTGCGTAGCCAAACTTATTGTCTTCGATTTTGATATTTTTTTGTTAACAACTAACCACTGCCCTCAATAGCATACAAAATTTTTTTCAACAAAATGTCTCCAGTCGTTCAGGAATTATGACCCCCACCCCGAAAAAAAACCGGCGTTTTTCGACAATTCTGTAGGTAAAAGATTGCTCAATGGGTATAACGATTTAAGTTAAAAATTATGCATACCTTGATTTGATTGATTTGATTTGCATACCTTGACATTTGATATTTTGATTGTTAATATTGGTGCAGTATTTGTGTAGATATTGCGTTTCTAGTACAAAAAACCCCAATTTTTTTCGCTAAAAATACAAAGTGACGGCAAAAATGTTGGACAAATTTCATCAATTTACTGCCTTTGTTTGATTTTTTTGCGAAAAAATCAAGGGTTTGTGAACGAGAAACGCAATATCTTGACAAATACTGCACTAATTTTAACAATCAAGGTACCAAATGAGAATAGAAAGTAGCCGTGAAAGTACTTAAATCGTTATACCCATTGAGCAATCTTTCACGTACAGAATTGTCAAAAAACGCCATTTTTGTCGGCTCATAACTCCTAAACCCATGGAGATATTTTGTTGGAATTTTTTTTTTTTGGCTATTCGGGGAAGAGGTACGTTTTTCATAAAAAATTATCAAAATCGAAGACAAAAAGTTTGACTGCGCACCACACCTTTAAGATATAAATTTTTTACAAAATCATCTATTGGTAAATTTCTGGCCCATTTTCAGCCAGTTTCGGCCATTCGAACCAACAAAGCTTCTGAATTATTATTTTTAACTCTAAAGCAAACCTAAAAATCGAACTAAAATGAGGTTGATAGTCAAATAGTTCAAATGTGGCCAAATTCATGTCACAAAAATTTTATTTATCAAAAGTTGTTTTAATGAAAGTCTTTTTGGGATCGATATATAATATATTGTTATTTTTTTACTTCTATTAATGACTTTTATTTGTTGTATAAATTAGTCTAATAAAAATTTCCACGAATAAATTAATCTTAACATATAATATAAATTTCTCATGAAGTTTATAAAGTGCCCATAAGGTTGTGTCAACTTTTTGGGCTTGTTACCTGGCTCAGACGCGGAGTGGATATCGAGCCTCAAGTCTTAGGTTAACCCGGTAAGGACGGGTGCCTGAATTTGGAAAAACGGTTTTTACCTACCTACCACATGCCTCCATCGAAAATTTTGCTGCCTCCCACCTGCCTCCTATCTGCCTCCACCCTGCTTCCTACTGTCTCCGAGGCAGTTTTAGCTGCCTCCTACCTGCCTCCTAATCTGTATATGCTTTAACATATATGGCCACCTGCCTCCCACGTGCTTCCCACCTGCCTCCACCCTGCCTCCACCCTGCCTCCACCCTGCCTCCACCTTACCTCCACCCTGCCTCAACCCTGCTCCAGCTGCCTTTGAGGCAGTTTTACCTGCCTCCTACCTGCCTCCCCCCCCCCCCCCCCCCCCCCCCCCCCCGCCCCCAATCTGTATATGCTTAAACATAAGAGGAAGGGCCACCTGCCTCCCTCCTGCCTCTACCCTGCCTCTTACTTGTCTCCACCCTGCCTCCTACTGCCTCCGAGCCAGTTTTAGCTGCCTCATACCCGTCTCCTAATCTGTATATGCTTCAACATAAGAGGAAGGGCCACCTGCCTCCCACCTGCCTCCTATCTGCCTCTACCCTGGCTCCTACTGCCTCCGAGGCAGTTTTAGCTGCCTCCTACCTGCCTCCTAATCTGTATATGCTTCAACATAAAGGGAAGGGCCACCTGCCTCCCACCTGCCTCCTACCTGCCTCCTATCTGCCTCCTATCTGCCTCCACCCTGCCTTCTACTGCCTACCAGAGAACAGTTTCCATGCCTGCCTCCTGCCTCCTAATCTATATGCTCAACATGGAGGAAGGCTGTGTCCTGCCTGCTCTTCACCACCCCTGCCCTTCTGCTCACCACTCCAGACAGTTTAGCTCCTCCACTCCTGGTCTGGCTGTGACTCAAACACTGGGGAAGGGCCACCTGCCTCCTACCTGCCTCCTCTCTGCCTCCACCCTGCCTTCTACTGCCTCCGAGACAGTTTTAGCTGCCTCCTACCTGCCTCCTAATCTGTATATGCTTCAACATAAAGAGAAGGGCCACCTGCCTCCTACCTGCCTCCTCTCTGCCTCCACCCTGCCTTCTACTGCCTCCGAGACAGTTTTAGCTGCCTCCTACCTGCCTCCTAATCTGTATATGCTTCAACATAAAGAGAAGGGCCACCTGCCTCCCACCTGCCTCCCACCTGCCTCCTACCTGCCTCCTATCTGCCTCCACCCTGTCTCCTACTGCCTCCGAGACAGTTTTAGCTGCCTCCTACCTGCCTCATAATCTGTATATGCTTCAACATAAGAGGAAGGGCCACCTGCCTCCACCCTGCCTCCACCCTGCCTCCACCCTGCCTCCACCTTACCTCCACCCTGCCTCAACCCTGCTCCAGCTGCCTTTGAGGCAGTTTTACCTGCCTCCTACCTGCCTTTAGTCTTCCGGAGCCAGGTCCAAGAGCCGTCCTTACCGGGTTAAAGCTGGGCGGGCCGAAGACGTGTCTTTAGTTTTAGTAGTTTATGATTGAATTGCTTCGGTGCGTTCCCTTTCCGCGTTAGAGCGTGTTCTTTGGCTTAAAGAAATTTAAAAAGTTAATTGCCCACGCAATATAATCAGTTACTAGTATTTATTTTAAAGGTAAATATTAGATATTGGTTAAGAACAAACTATAATAAAATTTATGACGGTAAAATTTAGCTTGATTTTAGAATTTTGCCTAGGTTTAACTCCCCCTGCTTTGTTTCCTATTAAGAAAAAGTAAGAATTATAATTAAGATAATTTTTAAAACAAATCTTACTTTTCAAACGCATTTCTCGATTCCATAAGAGTTTATTTTAATCAATAACATTTTTTTTCTTACTGGTGAAAAAACAGTTTTGAAAAGTTTTAATATACTTTGGTTTTATGACTTTTATATAGAAGTGCTTATTTCTAAAAAAATCAGTATGATCCTCCGAAGGTAGATAAATCTTCATTCATTCATTCAAAATCATTTATCAAGTTAAAATCTTCTATTATTTTGAATAACCAAGAAAATATTTTTTTTCCATTTAAGATAGGAAGTAATTCTTTTTGCGAATTGGCTTATAAGCGATATTTTTATGAATTACAATTTGATTTTTGGTGCAAATTATACAATTTACGATGTTTTTCTAATATTTTTTATCTTAAAGGTGCAGTATACTAATTCATGGTGTATTTTGTTTTAAGTTTTAATTAACATTAATCGATGTATCAGGTCACTGAGAAAAAAATTGTATTACACCAAAAATTAATTCCCAACGGTTAACGAGTTATTAGGAAGAATACTACTTGGGTATTTCCAATGTTGTTTTTTACATACGATTTTTTAAAAGAAAACTTTTTTATTGGGCGGATATTAATAAAACTTAATAGAAATCATGCTAGGGTACCAAAAACCTTTATTTTTAAATTTCTTTTAATTCAAAAAAAGTATTTGATGAGTACTGTCATTTAAAAAAAATTTAATTTGTGATTTATAGTTGGTGTGTTTTTTTGTGTGTTTTTGTTTGCTGTTATTCTGGTAGTATTTGTTAGCTATTTAAAATTTTACTTTAAAAAAAAGTGAACTGCCTATAAAATAGACATTTCACTTCTTTAAGTTTTACATTTTGCAATTATAAAACTCTTCTAAAACACACTATAAACCAAACATCAAACATTATTTTTTGGAATATGATAATTTTAAAATGACATTGTTCATCTGACAATTTTCATAATTGAACCAAATTTAAAATTAAGCTTAGCATGAGTATTATGATGTTTTTTAATATCCGTTAGTAGAAGTGTTTTATTTTGAAAGATAGTGTTAAAAACGCAATGGAAATAACCAAGGGTATTCACCATGATTAAGAATTCTTCACCGTTGAGATTAATTTTTGGTGTAATACAGGGGTTTTTTCTCAGTGTGACATGATGCGTCGATTGGTATTAATTAAACGGCAATAAAAATACACCATGATTTAGTATACTGCACCTTTTAAAAGTAAAAAATAAAAGAATTGCTTAAAAGACAGATTTGCTCTAATATATTTATTATTTTTTTGCAGAAAAATAAGATTAATAAAACAAATTTCAAGTTATTTAAAATATTAATGTAATAGAATGATTTAAATTGAATATTTTATCAAAAATAACGCAAAAGAAAAGATATGTATAAAATATAAAATAACAATAAATGCTTTAATGCCTCTCTATGTTTCCAAAGCAGCATTATGGAAAACTTCGAACTGGAATTTGAAGTTCTTTAAATTTCCACACGACAGTTTGTTTTAATCGGTAATTATTTTTTAGTTTTAATTTAGCTGAGAAAATAAGATCAAATATTATCTCATTTTTGATTGTTAAGCTTTAGTACTTCATAAAAAAGACTAGTCTCATTAAAATTAATTGGTTAATTAGTAAATCATTGTGTACCTATTATAGGCCATATTATTATTGCAAATAAAAAAGTTGCTATCTCAGTATATGACTAGGATTCTAAAAAAACATACGTTTAAAAACTGAATTTTTTTATTCTGAGAACTGCTTTATTCGGTTGATAATAATACAATTATCTGAAATGTTGACGAGATTATTTCGTTTTTTAAGACTTCAAAAATAAAGTTACTTGATTCTTATTAGTTCTTTAAGAACTATTTCTAATGTTTTAATAAAATTGAAAAAAAAATTTATGAATAACTTTTGCTCATTTTTTAAACAAATCTTTTTGTCATTATAAATGATGTTTAAAATTAAAAATTTCATTTCATTTTATTTCAAATTTAAAAATATGGCGTTTCAGTTTATTTAAATAATATATGTTATCACTAAAGCTAATGCTTACAGGCTGAAATTAAGGGCGTAACCGTTCTCCGCCAGAAAGAAATCAAATAAGAAAAATTAAAAAAAGTTTTTAGCAGTTATGTAACCAATTATTCTAGTTGCGTCATGTGTTTCTCTGCACGTGATATTTTATCGAGGAACGAGTGGTTACTTTACCACTCATTTATCTTTTCACCTGATAAAATTTATCTTTAATCTGGAACATTTTATGCCCCATCTATTGTTTGTTATTAAGAGGTATTGAGAAAAAAAATTGGTTTAGAGCTTTTGAGGTATTGTGCAAGGGTACAGGTACGGCTTTGGTTTAGGTTTAGTAATAAGGTTTAGTGTGTTCAGACGTTCGACTCCAATTTCGCCATTTTAGATTCAAATTTCCATTTTTCGGCTCCAAATTGCAGCTCCAGGGGCCCTCGGCTCCAAAAACCCTTAATCCCAAGTATAACGTGTAACTAAAACTGAATTTAAGGTGAGGGATAGTTTTCGATTCAGCGCAAAATTTTTTTTACTTGTCCAAATGCTTCTTTTGTGTACTGTGAACATATTTTTAACCTTTTCCGATCGTTATTGCGACAGGCGTGGAGTGTGTATCGCGTTCTCGTATCACAGTGTATACAAGCGGCATCTCATCTCAAATATTTTATTAACATTATTTTTGGGTCAGCTCATTTCAGTGCATTTTTAAATACTTTGTAGTTGTATGCTGCATTATGCGAATTATAAAAAAATAAAAATAAAGTGCATAAGGGCAACAGTTTAACATTAAGCAGCACTGGCGGGTCTCAGCTTCCACATTTTACACGCGTTTTTTGGCCTCAAAAATTGCAAATGGTTAAAGTATTTGTCTTTTACACCTTGTGAAGCGTGTATTCAACGTCTTGATACATATGGTATATTAATGTTACAATATGACGGTAAAATAAATCGTCGCTACATTAAAATGACACGCACACACACAATTAGCATGTCTTTGACTCATTGTATCTTCCTTGTAATGAGACTAATTATCAATTAACCTAAAATCATATTATTTTATGTGTAATGGAAATTTACAAATAAAGGGAGCTGCAGTGGAATGCAAGTTGGCCGGTTCTGACTCTGAGCTAGCTGTGGAGTTTGACGACATGGTTAGTTATTTAGACATGTAAAATTTAAATAAACAGGGAGAATTAGCCGTTGATTCACTTACAGTGGGTGTTCCATAAGTTTTCACATCCAGTCCATGGCATGTAAAAAGAGTATATGACATATTGAAGCACGTAGGCACATAGTACGCTGTAATATATGCACACCAAAAAACATATTAATGCCATACCCCATCCGACTCCTGAAAAAAACTTTTTTTATTAAAGGTTCTAGGGCTTTTTTACGCGGAGTGTCCAATATGACTCTTATTTAAATAAGATTTTACATTAGAATAACGCCGCACCCACCCCATAAATTTTTTCGTCCTAAACTTTACGCCACGTATCAGTGTTAATCGTCGTTAATATGGCAGAAAGAGCTACAATAAGTAAAAAATATATGCGACTGTGACGTATTTTAAATTCTAAACAGCACTTATTGACCACAGAATAATTCACAGTCACGTGTATTTTATAATGACTGTGGCTTATGATGCCGTAGTACCGCGAAATTCGTAATGGAATTCATCATTGTAAAACTCCATAAGTCTATCTGAGCGATGCGACAGCTTTTAAAGTAATGCAAATAGGTTATTCTCCATTTGTAAGGATAGCCTTGAAAAATGCTCCAAGAATAGAGCAAAAAAATGTAACGTTTTTTCCCCGGGCATATGTTTTGACAGGAAAGATGTGGACAAGTTTTAGTGGACATTAGCAATTATTTATGAAATAAAATGAAATTTTGTGCAAAATATTGACCCTGCCAAAAAGAATTTGCATTGATTATGTGCAAATGTTTTTAAGAGAGTAGACTATAAGAAATAAGCATCTGGTTTGTGTAGTTGCTCATTGAATAAAACTTTTGTACCATTATGATAATGATTTGTTTATACGATGAATTGATTACACAACAAAGTTGTAGTTTTTCTATAGTCTGATGAAATTTTAATCAAAAAAATCATACTCGCGGCAATTTTTCACAAGCGTATTATCGCCTCTTTTCAAATTAGAAGGTTATACTTGTATGTACTATATGTATTATACTATATGTATTATGTATTATACTTGTTATTATTATTATTTTAATATTAAATGGAAGATCGTAAAGAGAAATAAATAAAAATAATAATAAATTTTATTCAAAATTTCCCTACATTCTCTGCTTTCAATTTGTCCCGAGTTAATGTGCCTTTGCTGTCGCGTCAAGCTTAAAAGTGCGGTACCGAGTCAAACTTTTTGTCTTCGATTTAGATTATTTTTTGTGAAAACGTTACCCCTGCCCCAAATAGCCCACAAAAACTTTTTCATCATAATATCTGCAGTGGTTCAGGAGATATGACTCACCAAAAATTGTTTTTACGACAATTCTGTACGTGGAAGATTGCTCAATCGGTATAAAAATTTATTTTACAAGGTATGCTCTCAAAGAAAGCGGCTACTTTCCGCTTTAATTTGATACCTCGATCGTTAAGATTGGTGCAGTATTTGTCGATATATTTCGTTTTCTGTACAAAAACCTGCTTTTTTGCTAAAAAACCAAACGACGGCAGTGATTTGATTAAGTTTGCCCAACCTGTTCTGCTGTAACTTTGTATTTTTAAGCAAAAAATTGCGGGTTTTTTGTACGGAAAATGCAATATCTCGACAAATACTGCACCAATCTTAAAATTAAAGTATCAAATTAAAGTAGAAATAGCCGCTTGCTTTCAGTGCATAATATGTAACTTAAATTGTTATACCCATTAAGCAATCTTTCACGTACAGAATTGTCGAAAAACGCCATTTTTGGGGGGATCATAACTCCTGAACCACTGGAGATATTTTGTTGAAAAAATTTTTGCGGGCTATTGGGGGCAGGGGTAAGGTTTTCACAAAAAATTATTAAAATCTAAGACAAGAAGTTTGACACGGTACCGCACTTTTAAGCGTTTGATAAGAGTTTTAGCGGTGATACAGTAAATTCGCTATGACAGAGTGTACTAACCCTTTGCGATTGTTACACTATTACGGCTCATACGCAGAGTGTATATCGTGTCTCACGTCTCAGTGTAAAAAAGCGACCTGAAGCGGAAAATTCACGGCAGTTTAACAGTGAGCTGCTCTGGCGCACTTCCTTATCCGCGGTTCAAACATGCTTTTTCGCCTCAAAAATCAGAAAGTGTTAACACGTCGTTCTTTTAGAAACCAAACGTTTTTGCAAACTATTTTTATAATTACTCTTCATCTGAAGCGTTTGAAGCGTTTTATAATAGGTAATTTTTCAAAAACAAGCGTTTGGAAAATAAAATACGGTTTACAAAGCGTTGTCAACTTATTTTTGTTATGTTTAACAAAAATTTTACCTTCAAAAAATTTTCCAGTATGTTTAAAAGTCTTTAGCGGACCGGTCCCTACGAATTGACCAAGCAGAAGCTCCTTGTAAAATATAGGGGCGCCGATGAAGAAAATGTTAATTAAGTAGGGTATTAAAAAAGCCGCTAAAAAAACAAAAACCAACAATAATTATAGATTAAGTGATTTAAAAAACTACAATTCGAATAAGCATTCCTTTAATGATATCATTAATTAAGCATGAAAATTCATTTGATTGCAAATGATTTTATGAACTTAGAGACGAGAAGCTAAATTATATAACATATAATGATAAATAACGATAAATAATGATAAAATAGTACATAAGTTCAAACACTATTCGGGCCAAATTTAAGCACACCTTACAAGGGCACGGCTTAATTAAGGCTCGATCATTCTATTAAGATACCAACTAGGACGCACCCTTAGGACCCTATAAATCTTGGGACGTGGAATCTATTTTTTTTATTTTTTAAGTTTTTTTCTTTATCCTTGTTGTACTATAGGTTAAGCGCTTTTATAAAATTCGTATATAAGTAAATAGTAATAAGAATAATATTAACACTATAACAATTTTAAAGTTCACATCACAGCCGAGCAGTCTTATAAAAGCCTACTGCTACTTAGTAGTTAGAGCTTTTTTCGAAATACACTCTGAATTTTAACGACTCTCAAATGGTGGGTAAAATTAGTGATTAGCGGGTATAAACTTTACTTCGTTGGAATTAAAGTAGCAGGAGCTAAAAAGGGGGCGTGACTATTCGGCAATTCTTCATTGGAGAATTTATTTTTCCCAGCCTTCATTGGCTGAAACTGATTTGTTGACGTCATTATTTTGTGAAAATCTTAACAGCGAACATCGTTTGTTTCGAATAAGAGGTTTTTGATGTTTTCTACCAAAAATGTTCGTTAAAATAAATAAACGCATTTAAGAATTTATATGCGTGACGGAACACGTTCAAGGATTTTAAGACTATTGTCGCTGTTCTTTATAAGCTTTGTATTTTGCTAGTGAGAATCGAGAGCTTTATGAACTGACAAATTGAGTTTTACTATTCTAACTATAGGAGTCTATTCCTGCAGAATTTCGCCCAATTTAAGCGTTGTGGTTTCATTTTAAACATGCTCTAATTAGGGCACTAAAGAAGATAAATCCAAATTTTTTTTCATATCCGGCACTACTGCCGAAAAATTTCCGGGCGGTTAATAATAATATGGACAAGGAATGAAATAGGTTTTTTGAAAACAAAGTTTTGTGCAATATAATCTCCAGTAAAACCTGCCAATGCGTGAAATATTTCACTACCCCACTTAAAAAACCTAATTCAAAAAAAGGCTATAATAAAATCACTAAATTAGCCCGTTTTAGTTTTAAAAATATAAATGTAGTTTGTTTTATGTATGTTTTACATTATGTTTCTTTATAGTTACAGATTGCACGATATATTCTTGATTATCAATTATCTATAAACTAGTCGGTTACGTTTGAGTTATTTGATTTTTAGAGCCCTAAGTAGGGCATTTTGAGCCGTTGAAAAATTTGAAAAAGTGGAGAAAATTAACTAAAAAGGTATGGAGCCCCAAATAAAAAATTATCACAAACTTTTCGCTTCAAGCTCCTCATTTTCGGCCTCAAGATCCAGCCCAAAATTTTCTCGGATTTATCAATTCATAATAAAACTGTTTAAAAAACTTACCTCCGCCGTTTCTGTACATTAAATAGGGAAATCTCCACAAGGAGTCGAACCCCAGAGTGTATCCGAGAAGAGCAAAAAAACATTCCGCTGCGTTCGACCATTGCCCCCGATCTTGTCTTTCTGTTCTGGTATAAAATCCTGTTTTCATTTTTGTTAAATTTTTTTGTAAATTTGTATCAATTATCGATTGTTGTCTGTCGCTAAAAATGAATTCAGTGATTATTTATAAGTTATTTTGAGTGGAATTTGAAAACGACTTAAAGATGCGGTACATTTTTGTAACTATTTTCGAATTTTTGTCTTCGAAACGTAAAGAATACAAAAAACAATACACAAAGTTTTTCTTTTTACCCAAAATAATTACACATGAAATACCTAGGTTACAAACAATAGTCAAAAATAATACCTGACAATATTTTAATATTGTTAATAAATCTATAGTCTGTTCAAAAATGATTGAGACTGGTGACAAAACGTAAACTTTAAAACGTTATATCTCAAGAAACGGCAAACGAACTAGAACAATAAACTAGGCTTCAAAAATTAAAACTTTTTTATTACTCCGAGATAAGACACACCACCAGATATGCTTATACCAGATATGCTTATGCTCATAGCTCATATTATTCCAAGTTTTCCCTGCAAATTTGAGCACGATTGGAACAGTGAGAGTTTTCTATGACGATTTAAATGCGGTAGGTTTTCGCGTTTGTTGACCGATTTTTAGTATGGGTGCCCACTTAATTCTAAGAACGCTGGATGCTTCTGGGGTTTCGCTAGCACCAAGGCAAGTTATACATCAAATGTGCGTGATTTTTTGTGCTTTCTTGTAAATTAGGAATTTTTTTGGGGGCTCACCTCCTGGGGGGCTAGGGGGGGGGGGCAAAAAAGTGCGCACTCTGGTTTTAAATTTTTTAACTAAAACCACTAAAAATCATAAATTGATTACATAAGACGGATTTTAATATATCGCTTGTGTAAAATACCTAATATTAAGCCTAACAAGCTGTAAAAAATGACACATTTAAATTTTGCAAGCATTCCTAGCCCTTATGGTAGCAGCAGCGGGACCGGGACAATTCGCTCCCGCCAATTCGCTCCCGGACAATTCGCTCCCGGGACAATTCGCTCCCGCCAATTCGCTCCCGGACAATTAGCTCCCGGTAGTTTTTATAAACCCAAATCTTATCAAACCAATTTCATTAGGGACAATTAGCTCCCAGGACAATTCGCTCCCGGTAGTTTTTATAAACGCAAATCTTATCAAACCAACTTCATTAGGGACAATTCGCTCCCGGGACAATTCGCTCCCGAAAGTTTTTATAAACCCAAATCTTATCAAACCAACTTCATTAGGGACAATTCGCTCCCGAAAGTTCTTATAAACGCAAATCTTATCAAACCTACTTCATTAGGGACAATTCGCTCCCTGCTCAATTCGCTACCGGCATTTTTAATAAACTCGATTCTTTTAAAGTAATTCATTCAGACGAAATCAATGATTTTTTAGCTATTCTTTGTAAAAATGATGAGTAATTTATACAATGATTTAATTGTCATATAAACGAACCTATATTTTGTTAGACTCACTTAAAAATAAATGAGCATAACGGAATGCTCAGTTTTTGTGTATTATATTGTATTATAAAAACAATGTTTATTATATCCATTTAACAATTTTTTATATTTCATTACTAACCAAAACAATTTCTTTAAAAGGCACATAAGCAACGTTAAAAATATGAGAAACAACGCATTAAAATTAACAATGAGATCATATGAATGCATTTAAATAAGATATACAACAGTTTTAATTTGATTTGAAAAAAACTAATAGCTAAACTAATGATTAAATCGTTAGTTTAGATTAAATCAATCTTGATTTGCTAGTTTAAAGGTATACTTAGTTTTTGTGTATTATATTGTAATTATAAAAATGTTTATTATATTCATTTAACAATTTTATTATTTTATTTTATTTAATTTTATTTTATTTTAATATTTAATCATTCGTTCGCAAAAACAGCCAACTTGCACCATATTAAAGTGATTTTAAAAACCAAACTATGAATTCATTCCGATGTAAACAAACATTAGTGGTGTTATCAAAATATTACATATTTTTAATTTATGGTTATCTGTATTTTTAACACTGAACAATTTTCTTTTAAATTGAAGGGTTTTGACTGTCGTGTTTTTTATTTATGGTTATCTGTATTTTTTAATTTTATTAATTATTAGATATAAAACACAAGAAAGTATAAAAATCTAAGAGCATCATTGTATTGCTAATTAAAACTAAACTTGAAAAATGTTCTGAGAATAGAGCAGGAAAAAAGAACGATTTCTCCCTGGGCGTATGTTCAGAGTTCAGACAGTAAAGATGTTGACGAGTCTGAGAACTCCATAAACTCCCCTCGGAAGTTTCAGCTTATTTCTGTGCTAACTTCATAAATAATTAAAGAGCAGCACCAGAAGATATTTGGCGAAATTTTATTTGGAACATCTTTTAAATTTAAAAAAATAGACCTAAAAATGCGGATAAAATAATTTAAAGCATGTTTTGAAATTAAAAATTTAAAAAAACTGAGCGCTGTAGAGCCAGAAAATGAACCCGGCGGCGAATCGATGCATGCACATAACACGGTGGAAATTTACAAAACACAAATAATTTTTTTATTAAGTATAATTATTTATATTATTTCTGAACCGAAGAATTAAAACCTTAAAAAATTGATAAAAAAAGTAAATAATTATAACAACAATGAAAAAACAAATATTTTAATCAATACAAATCTGCTTTAAGCACTCGGAAAGTTCATTTCATATAACATGTAAAACATGAAAACTCATTCACAAAATTTAAAAATTTTTTAACTTTCACAAACGCTCTCAAGATTTTCACATAAAGTTTATCCCAAAATGTGTGAAACATTATGGCGTGATATGTTATGGTGTGATATTTTGTTTTTTGCTTTGCTTTTTATTAAGATATTAGTATCAATTATTGATATGTCTTCTTCAGGTTACGCTGAAACAAAATATTGTATTAATTTAAAAGAAAAAAGTTAAGCCTTTCTGGAATTGGAGTTTATTTTTTGAAAGTTATTTATATCTGTAAATAAGAAATTCGACATTTTGAAACAGGTTTCATAAAAAAAATGCGTTTGCATCAACAAACTGTTAAAGCTAAGTTTTTTAATAAATTCTTGATTATTGCAAGAATTAGTTTATATTTTAATACAACTTATTTTTCTCATTGTGGAAAATTGTTTGGGATATAGGGTAGCTGACTTAATTTCGGCCACTGTGTTGACTTATTTCGGCGTTTTGTATTATTCAATAATTTTTAATTAATTTTATTATTTATTAAACAAACATTACAAAAAAGTAACACAAACGTAAACGGCAATTAAATTTACAAAAGAAAAACGATCTCTTTCCCCTGCCGCACAGTAAAAACAAATTTAACAAAATTAATTTAAAAAAACACGTATTTTTTTTATTAAATAACGCATTTAAGAAGTTTCGAGAAATTACTAAAACCAAGAATACATGAAAATTAATTAATAAAGAAAAGAAGAATGAGAAATGAAGAACAAATTATACGGGCTATGTGTGGATCCAACCTAAATGCATACGTATGCATATGTTTATATGCATACGTATGCATATGTTATGCATACGTATGCATAAATTCATATGCATACGTATGCATATTTTTTTTAGTTATATGCATACGTATGCATTTTTCCGGAAAGTATATGCATACGTATGCATTTTTTTGAAACTTTTATGCATACGTATGCATTTTTTTCTAACTTTTATGCATACGTATGCATATAAATTCTTCTGTAACTAAAAAAATGCATACGTATGCATTTTTGTTTCTATTACTTCCCGGAAAAATGCATACGTATGCATATAAGTTGCAAAATATGCATACGTATGCATATTTTGGAAAATAAAAAAAATTTTTTTTTTTTTTTTAAAAAATATACATACGTATGCATATTTTGCAACTTATATGCATACGTATGCATTTTTCCGGAAAGTATATGCATACGTATGCATTTTTTGCAACTTTTATGCATACGTATGCATAAAAGTTAGAAAAAATGCATACGTATGCATAAAAGTTTCAAAAAAATGCATACGTATGCATATACTTTCCGGAAAAATGCATACGTATGCATATAACTAAAAAAAATTATGCATACGTATGCATATGAATTTATGCATACGTATGCATAACATATGCATACGTATGCATATAAACATATGCATACGTATGCATTTAGGTTGGATCCACACATAGCCCGTATAATTTGTTCTTCATTTCTCATTCTTCTTTTCTTTATTAATTAATTTTCATGTATTCTTGCTAAAACAACAATTTTTTTAATTAATTAATTTTAAGAATTTATTAATTACGCAAACGAAGAATTAATTAAATAACGAATTTATTAATTGCAAAAAGGGTTTAACAACAATTTTAAAAAGTGCAAATGGCTATTAATAATTAAGACCAATATTTTAAAACGGAAGAACTATAATGCACGCATATAATAGAACTAAACAATGATTTGTTTAATGAATTAAAATAATGTTATATGAAATAAGAAATATTTAATACGCGCATAAATCGCCACATTCCCGCCTCAAAAAAAAGAGAACAATCGCAAAATAGTCTCTTATCGTAGCAATATTGTTTTTTAAAAGTTTTTTTGAATAGTTTAGTAGTAAAGTTATTGAAATTGAAAATCTGCTTCTAGTGGAATAACATCTTTGATTGAACGCTGAGTTGTTCTACCATTGGGCTTCATAATTGTGACCTTTCTGATGGTTCCATCTTCATTTTTGCAAACTGCGTGAATTTTTCCCAATGACCATTGTAGCCTAGGTATATTTTTTTCTTTAATTAGAATTATTTCTGCTTTTTGTGGATTTCTGGTTATGTTTGAGCGACCACCAGGTCGTCTTTGATAGCCTCGTTCAGTTAATGAAAGCAGATATAAGTTAGACCAGGTTTTCCAAAACGCTTTTAAAATCTCGACCTTTTTTCCATGACTGTATGATGGATGAGCCAGTTGATGCTGGTACATTGACAGAGGTTTGTGGCGCGATAAAATGAGCTGGTAAAAGTAAACCTTCTGGGTAGTCCATAACATCTTCACCTTGATAAATCAAGGGCCGACTATTAAGACAACCTTCTATCTCTATGGTCGTGGTTTGAAGCTGCTCTAGGGAAAGGCGTCGATTTTGAAGTGTTTTCTTCAAAACTCGTTTTACAAGACCAATCAAACGTTCATAAAAGCCGCCATACCAGGGGCTAAATTGTGGAAGAAATTGCCACTGAATTTTTTGTTCTGCAAGAAATGGGCCTATTTCTTTTGAATTTTTCCAGGACTTGATACACTTTTGTGCACCTTAAAATTGTGTACCATTGTCACTGTATACTTTTTGCGGCGTACCTCTTCTTCCAATAAATCGTTTTAAGGCCGCTAAAAAGCTTTCTGCCGATAGACTAGAGGTGACTTCTAAATTAATAGCGCAAGTTGTAGTGCAAGTGAAAAGCACTATCCACACTTTTGATTGTTTGTCGCTTTGATTAATCTCAAAAAGTGGTCCCAAATAGTCAATTCTGATTGTACTAAATGCAGCGTTTCTTGTTACTCTGCTTGCAGGAAGATTGCTTGGATCAGGGTATTTAAAAGCAGGTCCTTCCCACTTGCGACATAGAAGGGAATTTTTTATGATATTTTGAACCACTCTTCTACCCTGAGGTATCCAATACTTTTGTCCTATGGAAGCTAAAGTGTGTTGAACTCCAAAGTGAAACGCTGATTCGTGTGCTGCCTTCACAACCAGGGTTGTGAACGGATGTAGTTTGGGAAGAAGTATAGGACATTTAGCAGTTTCTTCCAATTCTGAATCACCAAGCCGACTGTTAACATGAAGCAACTGATCTTTACTAATCTGAATTTTAAGTTTCATAATAAGTTCGTTTGTTTTTCCAGCTTGAATGGATGCAAATTCTTCGGAAAAACTACTCTTTTGCACATATTTTAGCCACATTGCTTCTGATGATTTTATTTCTGAAGCTTGAAGTTCTCCAGTGTCCTTTAAATGTTTACCAATTTTTCTGACAAATCGAAGACACCAACTTGTGATTCTGAGAAGTTTTGAAAAAGAAGAAACTTTAGTTGCGTCAATTTCAAAAGGAGAACTTAGAATCGTTTTGTCTCCTTTAGCAACTTTTTTGGCATTGCTGTTGTTTGAAACTATTTTGCACAAAACAGTTTCATTTAACTTTTTCTCTGTAAATTCTGAAATAAAGTCAGGGGTTCTTTGCTCCATTAGAAAAACGTTTTGTGGCCAGTTGGATTCACTCAAACGCAGCCATGCTGGTCCTGTCCACCATGACGATTGTTTCATATTTTTAAATGAGACTGGTCTCGTTGCTACATCAGCAGGATTTTCTGATCCATTAACAAATTGAAACTGCATATCAGTGTGAGACTTAATTTCACTGACTCTATTTTTGACAAACGTTTTTAGTCCGTTTTCTGACTTTAACCAACTGAGGGCTACTTGGCTATTGGACCAGACAAATTTTTGCTTAATTGGCAGTCTAAGTTCTTTATCCACAGTTTTAGGAACTCTAGTTGCAAGAAGTAATGCTACAAGCTCCATGCTAGG
>JASAMX010000626.1:0-15250 GCA_030248175.1 Microlaimidae sp. YZB2_3
TGGTTTTGTTTGTTGGTTTTGTACTTTCATTTAAAAAACTATAAATTTTCTACAAAAAGGATGTGTGTCAGAATATACACTTAAAAATGCAGTAAAAAGTATTTGTTTTTGATTTCGACCATTTTTTTTGTAGCTTCTCTTTTTTTGTAAAACTTTATCCTGCGCTCCAAAACCTTGTAACAGTTTTTGGTTTAAATATTTTAAGTCCATTTGGAAAGGCCAAAATAGGGATTTTGGGCATTTTATCCTGGAACAATGTCTTCTCTACTGCAAAAAATTTGTTGTAAAAATATAAAAGAAAGAACAGACGTCGTTTACTCCCTGATTTACTTATTTATTTTTTTTATTTTAATAAATTATTTCTCGAAATATTACTATTTTCTTTAAAAAAAACCCCCTAAGATTATTACCCTATTGTTTTTGAAACATGGAAAACAAAAAACTATTCAACAAACAGTACAGGTATTTTAAAATATTATATTTTTGCGTTTTTTTCGTTCTGAAAATTGTCGAAACAAACATTTTAAATAATAAAATTAGCACTTTTTCATTTGAATAAAAATTTTCAGAATTGACTATTCAGCATTTTTGCTAATTCCAAAGATTGGCCGACCATTTTAAGGTAAAAATCGCTGGTTTTTTTTACTAAAATATTAATATATCAACAAAGACTTTGTAAAAATTCTTAACCAATGTTTCAAAATAAACAAAAATACTACGTTGGTTTTATATATATTTTTGCTCTAAAATTTGTTTTGTAAAAGAGAATGCCCTCAAAAGCCTTATTTTTTGCCTTGTAAGATATTTCGACAAAACATGTTACAAGATTTTGGAGCACAAGCTAATATTTTTATAAACAACTCCAAAAGGTCAATTCATAAAAGAATTACATTGATGTGTGAAAATATTTCCTTTTTAGTTTTTACAGATTAATAGAATTTCCGCATAAATTGATTTATCGTTTGTGAAATATAATTACAAATCAAATTACTATAACGCTAGATGATACAACTTTTTTGTTACTAAACCGATTAAATTGAAATTTTTAAATGTGGTCGAATTGGTCTGGAGAAGCCAAAAATATTAAATTTGAGGTAGATTGGTTTTGTATAAAGAAGTAGTCCTTTTAGTGCGTTATAGAAATTTGATTTGTGACAGCGCTCCTTTAATGTTTTGTTCTATATTCCACATCAATTTTGTGCAAAAAGTTACTAAATTAAAAAAAATTTAATAATATACTCAATTTCACCCTGAAAAGTTTAAATAATAAAAATCAACAATTAAAACATTTTTGTTTCATGTGACATGTCAGATGCTATTTAATATACATAAAATTATCAATTATACAAATATTATTCGTACATGCAAGCATTTATTCTAATTTCTTTATTTTATTCGTTTTGATTTTTAAATCAGTTTAACTCTTTTGACTAAAAAAATCGCTAAAACTTGATAAATTTTTAAAATCAAGAAAAATATCCTTGTATCCTTGTTGTTATTTGATTTATTCAAAAAAATAATTTAGAGTTGAAATATACTTGTTTATCTATTGTAGTTTTTACACGCCACGAGGCCTTGCATTTTTTTAATTAAAAACCCTAATTTTATTTAAAATTCATGTGTTTCGCGGTGTTTTATGAGTTGCCTTGATGTTTTACAGTTTTAAAATTAAAACTTTTTCCCCGGGGTATTCAACCTCTCTCAAATTGTCCTAAAAAAATTCATTGCATGCTGTTTTACCCTTTTGCCTAATTTGGGGGCTCTTTTCACCCATAACTCCCATTTCTGGGGACTACGGCCAATCCCCTCTGTGCTTATGCCATAGGATCCTCCTAAAATCTATGCTATACGTAAGTATATTTTGAAAATTGGCCCGGCTCACAAATGCTCAATACCAATTGGTACTCACATATATTTAATTGTGAGTACTCAGGCTCAAGCTCACAATTAATTTAATTGTGAGTACTAAGTAATGCTCAGCTCACAATTAAAATCTGGTGCTCAATGCATCCCTAATTATATTGTCTTAAAATACACAAACTTTTTTTAATGAATCGTAAATTATTTAGCAAAATGATTTTGTGGTTGAAGAGAAGATTGTAATTGTAATTGTAATTGTTTATTCACACAAACACAACTAGGACACCGCACGGGACTTGCCCACCCGGCCCCGCCCGCCCGCAAACGCACTCTCTATCCCGGCCCCGGCCCCGCCCCAGCAATTTATCTGCCAAATGAGCCGGGGAAGGACCCCTAAGAAGGGGACGATTTTTTTAAAGCGCTTCTAAACATTTTGACAATGAAATATCTGCCGATTTTATCTACAGGAGCTAATTTAATTGTTTAATATAAGGATATTTATTGTTTTTATGCTCTGCAGATTTTCTTAAAACCCAGACCTAATCACGAACCATTTAAAATTTTAAAGATATCTTGAGTATTAAAAGCCGTTTGTAAATTTTATTACAAGATGAGAAGTTTGACAGTAGAATCTATGGGAAATATATCTGGCGACCTCTAGAAGGTAAAGAGACGAAACGGACAAAAAAGGCGCAAAAAAAAACAAGAACGAACAAAACCCCAATACCCGAACACAAGACGATTTGCATATATTGGAGTTATTTTAATATCATTGCTAATATCAAAAATATATAAAACAAGAGAATTATCGGCTAGACAGGGATTTTACCTAATACAAGAAGGCACTGGAC
The DNA here is from genome assembly GCA_030248175.1 of Microlaimidae sp. YZB2_3. Taxonomy (NCBI): domain Eukaryota; kingdom Metazoa; phylum Nematoda; class Chromadorea; order Desmodorida; family Microlaimidae; species Microlaimidae sp. YZB2_3. The sequence goes on from JASAMX010000626.1 coordinate 2,712, forward strand.
TTTCACGCGCAAGCTATTTCTGGCACTCATAAACTTCTCGCACAGCGATATTGACACCAAAAAACCGTCTAGACGTCTAATCGCTGGCAAAAAAAGCAGAAAAGAGATAACGATATAACGACAGGGAGTGATAGAACGTATTGTACAACTGGACAGGGATCATGCATGATTGGCACTTGTTTTCCGAGTAACTTCACTGTATGCCCGAATCAGTTGATAGCTCGTTGAAGCTCACGATACGCGTGCGCACAAAAGTCACTGACGAAGAGTTTTACAATAACAGTAAAAAAAGGAAAAGCCGAAAAAGGTGCATAATCGGCACTAAAAACATATGTCTCAGTCAAAAACAACAAAAAAAGCCTATCAATCTCCAGACAGTCTATAGCCTACCTGGTCAAAGGTAACTGCAAAAAGTACAGCTAAAACGCCAAGATATCAAAAGAGCAAAATGGGGAAAAAGGCATAATCGCAATTTAAAAGGACCCTCAATCGAATAGGCAGGCTATGACCCCTACACATCACGGTCTTTAACTATTTCAAACATAACACCCGACCACACAACCGTACCTACAGCATAGGTACCGAAAACACTATTATTTATAACGAGCTCACCACAGACGCAGCGAGAACCACGGGGACTAAAAATGAAAATAGACTAAATAACCAGGACAGTAATTTAAACCATAGCAATCAGAAATGCCCAGTCTAAAAACGAGTATCATTTATTTTATAAATCACACACACATAAAAAAACAACAAAAAAGCTCACGACAGCATCTACATATAAGTCTCATGAGCTATAGAACGCGTATCCGTCCAGGATACCAAAAATATAGCCAAAATCAAAAGCCCATGAAAAGGCCGAAATAAATGCACTACCTATGCGATTATATATTCGCGTATTTAGGTGAATATTGGAAATGTTTTAAATTTGTACGTAAAAAAACAAGCAGTCTAGTCTATTTAGAATTAAGCTATGTAAATCTACCCAAGCAAAATAAAAAAACCGCGGAGCAGTCCAGTTTGAACCCATATTGTATCCAGCCAAAAGACACCAAACGGAATTAAAACAAAAAGAAAGAACGTATATTAATGAAAAAAAGTCGATAATGCTAAATAAGAATAAACATTTAAATAAAATATGCGAAACTAGCAGCGGCGAGTTTAATACTGAAAACCGCTACTGCTATTTGGTGCACCAAAACAGGTAGGTTTGCAGTGCATATGCAACTGCCCACGCAAGTAAATGCGCTACACGAAAAAACAAGACTGCAGAAAAATCTCCGCTAGAAATCAGGTATATATGCACAGAAAGCACAAAAACGAAAAGGCATTTCCAATATAAAAACCGGTATAATCAAAAAACGTATATATGTTGATAAATCAAAAAAATAAAAAGAGGCAAAACACGAAAAAACAGAAAAGTACGGACGAATTATAATTGCTAAAAAAAAGAAAAAAAAAACAACAACGAAACAGCAGAAAGCGAGAGCCAACCGCAAAAAACTACAACAAAAAGAGGAATACAAAAAGACAAAAAAAAAAGCCAGAAAAAAAAACAAACATAAAACAAAAAAAAAAGGGGAAAAACAAAAAAAAAAAAAGAAACAACAACAGAAATAAACAAAAAAAAAAAAAAAAAAAAAAAACACAAAAAAAAAAAAAAACAAAAAAAAACACAACAACCAAAATATGCAAACTTGAGCACATCATACGTCATATAAATTAAAAAAAAGCACCTTTTGGTTAAAATTAGCCCTAGAAACTACAATATAGCATTAATACAACCAATAAATAAAGGTTTTGACCAAAATTCCAAAATTTTAAAATTACTTTAATTAGACTTTAATCCTTAAAATAAATAAATGAATAAATAAATTTATTTTGTCATGTAAATACATAGACAGGAAAGACACAAAAGCTTGTAAACGTTACAGCACTAAAATTTGCATCTACCTATATAAACAATGAACATAAAAGAAAACTACTAAAAAAACTGAAACCACAGCAATAGCCCACCAAAAATGTTCAAGACCAACTGTCAAACTATATTGTCAGTAGGATTCCGGACTCCACTGACAAAACAGCCCACACAACCAGCCTTAATCATAATTATTGGATTTACTGCAGAAAAAAATAAAATTGTAGAATATAAAGATCTAGTACACATTATATAATACATTCTTATGAAATAATTCATGTAAATTACAAAAACCACGTAAGTTACTATAAAACTTTTGTCTGGTTTGCTCACAAAAATTGGTGCTTAAATCATTCCAAATCCGAATCCTTCTTTTAAAAAGTAGCACTTACTTTTACTTTGTTTAGATAAAACTTTCATTTTTACTTTAACGCTCACAAATTTCTTTAACTTTACTTAAAATAAAATATTCAAAATTATTTTTACGTTTACTTAAAATATTTGTCAATCAATAATTTTACAAAAATAGGGTCTGTCTCTAAAATAAGTGATTTCAAGTGTATTTAGCCTAAAGTTATTTTTTAAGTTATTCTAGCGGAATTTTTAAGACCATTTTATGTGGTTTTTAATAAGTTTTAGAGAAATTTTGTTTAAAACAATTGACAATGCTCTTATATTAATGGAAGAAATTAGCACGAAAATAGGACGGAACTCCAGAAAGTCGAAAATTACTTTTAAACACATCAGAAGCAAACGTTTATTGATAACGCAAGCCGTTTTGAATTCCACGAGATTCGTGATCGGTTAATTACGACTTCTTTTAATCCATCGTGATTTTTGAGTTTTTTTTTAATTTGCTTCATTTTTACTTTGACAATTGATTGATTACTTTTGCAATAATTTAATTTAAATCTAAGTAACTGACGTTGGATTAAATAAAATTAAAACAGTTTATGTGTTCAATTCAATTGTTTATTTTTTAACTTATGCAATTATTAGATTGCGCTTTTATATGGTTTTGATCATAGGTAGGGCCCCACCAAATTACTGCTGACACCCCCGTCCCCCTTCGTAAAATTCGGTAGTACCACGGACACTTCCCTAACATTTTGAGGGTTCCTGTACTAAAAACGCTAAAATGGTGTGTTTTTTGAAGTATACCTTAAATGGAAGTGTCCGGGGCACCCCCCAAATGGAGGGTCAGGTATACACCCCCCAGAAATCATGGAGGCTGCCCACCAATGGTTTTGATGTCATAAAATTACATTTTTAGTATTCTAAAAAAACATCTTTCTGAATTCCACTTAAAAACGTATCAATTATATATAATTTTCGATTAATTATTAAACAAGACGTTAATTCCAGCTTAATTTAGCGTAAACCCGGCAACATATTATAAACAAAGAGCTTTTTTTGTAACACTCAACCGATTTTTTCAAAAAATTAATTTCCGGATCGGTAAATTTACTATACGTCATTCAACTCATTTAAAGCATTTTCTCGTAATGGAATTTCTTCTAAAATTATAAAAATTATATATATTTTGCCGACTTCATTTTTACTTCGTGATCAACCTTTAATTATTGTTTTTTAGCATTTTCTCGTAATGGAATTTTTTCTAAAATTATAAAAATTTTATATATTTTACCGACTGCATTTTTACTTCGTGATCAACCTTTATTTTTCGTTTTTTATTAGTTTTTTTGTTATTTTACTTTGTAAAACACTTTTAAATATTCATTTAAAAATGCTTTAGCTATGAATTTTGTATCATTTTCTTTACATGAATTGCGGTTTTCTTTTTATTCATGTTTTTTTCATAATGTCCAGTTCGAAATATTGTAAAGTTTCATTTTTCAGTCATTGTGTTAAACAAATTAATAATATTCTGTAAGAATCTTACAAATACGAGTTACAATTCTTCTGATGGTTCCACGATGGCATTTAGGCGTTTCGCTTGCAACCAAAACAAAGATTATAAAAAAGAAAATCTTGGAGCATTAAGATGATAAAACCGCACACCACGCAAAAAAAATTTTATCATCACTTTTACTTGTTAAAATAAATTAATAATAATGTCATATTTTGTAAACTCTATCTGATTTGTCCTTGAAGAAACGGAGATTTGTAAAAAAATATCGAACTTTTAGAAACGAATTTACAAAAACAATCTTTTCCATTAAGAATATTGCATTAAGGGTAGAAAAGTAATGCTTATGTTTTAAATTAAGAACAATCTGGCACAAAAAACTTACACTTAGTGCTTTTCCTGGTTGGAGAGTATAAGTCAGTTAAGGCTAAATGATATGGTGTATTTAAAGCACTTTTTTTATTCTCGAAGATAAAGCTGTTGTAAAAAATGACAAAGACATAAAAATCGATATATATTTTTTGCTTCAATCTTCATTAGTATAATAAAATTTTTGATATTTCGCCCTGTTGCGAAATAAAAATTCGTTTGAAGTTAATACACTTTCATTTATGTTATAATATTAGCAATAAATGTAAAAATTATTTTTTTAAAGAATTTATCCGCGATTTCTTAATCTATAATTTCAGAAAGACTTATTTTGACTATATGACATATGTAATAAATTCAACACAACAGTTTTGGTTTCACACATAATAGGTTAAAATCATGTACAAAGTTATTTTAATTTGTTTTATTTTTTTCCATTCTTTAGTTGTTTTTTTTTAAGAAAACTGAAAAAAGCCAATTTATAGCGAAATTTATTTTGTGGTAAAATATTTGGCCTAAAATTTTGCTCCGCTTTATTAAGCCATTAAAGACGGGTGCCGCAATTGGGATACAATATTTTATCTGCCTCATACCATTACCTCTATCGCAAATTATGCTGCCTCCGACCTGCGTCCTACACTCGCCTCCGACATGCTTCCATTCTACGTTTTTCTGCATTCACACTGCCTCCAACCTGCCTCCTAGGAAGTTTTAGCTGTCTCCTACTTGCCTCTTAACTAGTGCTGTTCCTACTCTCCAATATTATGCTCTGGAGCTCTGGCTATTTAAAGCGGAGGAAGCTCCGCCCCTTAAATAACCGATTTTAAGCTAATTAAACTTGAATTACATTTAAAATTACTCATCTGCGTTTTTAAGACTATTTCTAGTGTTTTAAATAACTTTTGAAAAAAATTTATTTTACAAAAAAAATTTTGAAAAAACTAATCTATGGCATCACTTTTTAATTTTATTTATGAAGTTAGTACAAACATAAGGCGGAGCTCCGCAGCTCTCTCTCTCATTTTGATCTGCGCTGTCAGTATACTTAGGTTTGTTTTTCAAAACTTTTGGAAAAATTTGATATACAAAAAATTTTTAACAAAATAATCTACCACTGTTTGATTATTTATGAAATTAAAGGAAAAAACGGCGGATAGATCCGGAGCTCTGGGAGTAGCTCTGGAGTTCCGAAAAGCAGAGCTCCAGGGCTCGGAGCTTCGGGGAACATCACTAATTTATACTGACATACCTGCATCATGTTGAGATTAAAACTTTTAAATTCCGTGGAATTTTTTGCTTTCTGGAAAGCATTTGTATATTAAACTTTGAAATTCATTAGTTTGGAAATCATGAATTTACAAATCAGAGGATACATATCTATAAAAGGGCAGCCCCTTACACGTTAGATTTTATTTACATGGCGTTGACTTACGACACATAATTTTTTTAACCTTGTGGAATGTAATTGTGGATTTCGGTTCACAGGCTCACAGGCGTTTAATTAAAATTTTACAATTTAGGTTTTTGCAGTCAGAAATTTTATTTTTTGTTATTTTCGGGCTATATATTCACATTTTTTTTAGAAGTAAATGGAGAAAAATCAAATTAAGTATAGGACTTAAAAATTTAGTTTTACCGACTTACTGACTCAGACGATCACTGAACTGATGCATTTAAGGCTGGTTCATACTTATGACAAAACGTCCTTTGGACAAAGTCCAAAGGACAAAAGTCTTTTGGACTTTGTCCAAAGGACAAACACAGCGTCAAAACGTCCTTTGCACTTTGTCCTTTGAACAAACTCCAAAGGACAAAGTCCCAAGGACAACGTGTTCATACTTTTTGTCCTTTGGACTTTTCCCTTTGGATTTTGTCCTTTTAATTTTGTCCAAAGGACAAATTTTAAGGTCTCTCCGGACAGTTTTCTTAAGTATGGAAAATCGCCATTTTTGGCATACCAGATCTCGTGAAATACAGTAATATTTCACTAAAAAATTTATATGAGTGTTAAAAAGGCAGAAATATCACGATTATAAAGTGAACATTCATTATATTATTGTAAGTAATTGAAATAATGGATATTAAAAATCAAATTGCAATGAAACTTTTTTAAAACCCTTAAAAATATTTACTACACACTATTTATTTAAAAAAATACTTCCAATAGAGAGACACAGTTACCCTCTTTCACGTACGTAAAAATTAAACTGAATATTGTTGTATTTATGGTTTAATAAAGAATTTTCCGTGAAAAATGGGGGTTAATTTTTTCAAAATTTCGTTAAAACTTCGATTTAATTTAATTTGGTAAAATTTAAAGCTCCAGATAGTATATTTCTATTGAAATTTATAATTTTTGGAAGGCCATAACATCTTTTGTATTTTTTAACGCATAAATAGTTCTGTCGTGCGTCGTGCGTTTTATCAATTTTTTTCAGAAGGGTGATTTATAAATCGCTTTTAGAACTCAATATCCATGGTAGCAGTGGCATAGTCGGTTAGCGCGTCGTCAAATACTTTGAAAGGTCCAGAGATCGATTTCCACATAAAACATATTTGGCCACAATTTTTTTTTTATTTTAATAATATTTTTTTTTATTTTTTTACAATTTTAAAAATTTATTTAACATAAATTCAAAAAATATCATTATTGTAATCAGGATTTGTTGCCTGCTTTTCGCCAATTAGTCAAATTTTCGTTATTTGAATATCTTAAAATATTATAATACTCTATAAGTATAATAATTCAAAAGTAAATTGTGTGTAAATAAAAATGGGTAATTTTTGCTCTTTATTGCATTTGGTTTACTACTGAACGCTCTGCAATAAAAACTGTCCGGAGAGACCTTAAGTAGCGTTTATACTTCGTCCAAAGGAAAAAGTCCAAAGGACGTTTTGGCTTGTCATAAGGACGTTTTGGCTTTTCTAAAATTGTCCTTTGGACTTTGTCCAAAGGACGTGTAGTCATACGTATGAACCAGCCTTTAATGACCTGAGTGCGTGCTGTGCGTTTTGAAGTTGCACCTAAAAAATAAAGCGGCTGGTTTATCCAAAACCTGTAGTTTAGCAATTTTATAAAAAAGATATAGCTCCATTGCAACTTCTCAATACGTTAGCCTAAAGTTTCCAGTTTTATTTTTCCTGTCGCACTTGTATTTAAGTGAACGGCAAATTTAAATAAAAATATGTTATCAAAAATATAATATTACGTAAAAATCGTGCTGTAATAATTTTTGAAAGATTACGACAAAAATTCTAATGTACAAACAAGTCCCGCAAAGTATTATACATAATGATTATGTGTAGTAAAAAGTAACAAGATAAAAGTTGACCCCGAAAAGTTTCCAATATTAAACTCTTTTTGGACCAAAACATACTAAAGGGTAAACTATAATACTAAAATTAAGGCACCGTGGAATAAACTGAATACTAAATTTATTAACCCATTAATACAACGGTAGATATCCTCTCCATTTGTCTTCTATATTTTACTGTTAAAAAAGTTTTACATTTTACATTTTTTAATAGTTTTTAAAGGAGTCCACTTGGGAGAAAATGTACGTTTTAATAATGGATTCGTGAATTACTATTCAGTTTATTGTATGGTGCATTCGCTTTTTAGTTTTATAGTTTACATTAATTTTTACTATAGTTTAATTTGATTATTCATATGTTTTTCGGTCAAAAATTGTTTCTCGTAAAATTTTTTTGGGTATAAGTTTTGGTGTTCGTTTCTATCGCGCCTCCTTATACTAATTATTATGCACAATAGTACAATACTGTTTAATGCCTTTCTGTAGATTTAATTTTTATTGTAAATCTCTGTAGTATCTATCGTTAATAATATCAGCATTTAATACTTATGTGTATGTTTTAGGTTTTACCTTGTGTTGGTAAATATACTAATTAGTAATTAATCATATTATTCAGGTTTTGACGAAAAACTTCCCGAACCAGTTATTGTGTGGAGGCGTGAGAAAATTTGCTAATGATGTTATTAAAGAATTAATTGCTATATTTCTTTTAATTAGTTCTCCAAAAGTGCAAAGAGCTTTCTAAAAAATTGACGAAGCGATGATTTGGTTGTTCAAAGGTGAGTGTAATTTACACGCATGACATAAACCGCGTTGCGGTAAAAGAATCCTAAATTTCATCATCGCAGATGATTTGTTTATTAATTTCAAAAATAAATAAATGACTGTAAAATTTAATTTTGATTTATAATAACTGCAGGTTGCACAAATTGAGGGTTTCTGCAATGAACAATCACGACGATTAATTCAGTGTACACAAAGGTCTCGGGAAGAAACGGAAATAATTCGTATATAACGGTAGTTAACTAAAAAAACATGAGTAAAAAAAATATAGACAATTGCTCGTTTTAGAAAAATGTTGAAAAAAAGAGCAAAATAGTTGGTTTTTTAAACTTTTTATGCTCATTTTTTTTAGTTCACCAACGTCATATACCAATTACATTTAATTCTTCCCGAGACCTTTGTGTACATTGAATTAACCGTCGTGATTGTTCATTAAAACAAAAAAGATAATAATCCAACTTAAAATAAGAGGTATTTCTGTAAAATAATAAAAAATTAAGCAAAAAAGGAGAAAAATCACAATACTTTGTTAAACGTATTGTAGGTGGAATTCCAAACCACAGGTGAAAGAAAGTACAGAAAATAAATAAATTTTAATAAATTATTACCGATTTAAAAAAATGTTTTATTTTTGTAGTCATGTAAAACTAGAGAACAAAAAAACGAAATAAAATATGAGACAAAGTTTTAAAACAACGTATACGAAGCATAGAATTTATACGCGGCAAAACTTAACAATCGAAAAAAAATGTTTAAAAATAAAACAGTATTTAGCGCTTATAAAATCCTTTTTATTTTAGAAGAAAAAGTATGACTGAGTGCGATAAACTGCGATTGTGCTATTACTTAATAAATACAAAAAGAACAACATAATTTAAAAATTGTTTTAAAAACTGTAAAAAAATCTACTGTGTGTTGCTAAAATTTATTAACGAATGTTAAAATTTTGTCTTAATTCATTATGATATTAAAATGTCTCCCATTTTTTGTTTAGTAAACAATTCACAACCTTTCCTTAATTATGTATATTTTTATAAATAATTACTTTAAAAAGTTTCTTAATTAAACAGTCGAAAATGTTTAAGTCTAAAATCAATTATTAGATAGCTGTGAACTGGAAGGCTTACGTCTTAAGTCCTAAGGCAAAACGATTAAGTCCTAAGTTTTAAGTCATAACTGGTAAGTTGCAGCTGTGAACTGCCCTTTATTTTATTTATAATATAATTAGCGTAGTATAATTTTATTTTCCCCAGTAATCTTAAAAAAGCTCTCCCAAGCATTGACTCCTTCGATTAGTAGCTATAATAGTCGAAATGCAATCTTTAAATCTCACAAAAGGGATATTGAGGTCTGGAAAGTGAGTTCGCAACAATTGACTCCCCTTAATTTCTTTGTTGGAAAATCGCGAAAAAAGACTAAACGCACTATTCATCATACTGAACGACCAATCAGCTGTGCGCTACCTATGCTTATGCAGATTAAAGGAACCATATGCAAACTATTTTTTACGCGGACTGTATCTCCACGACGAGCATTGATTCTTATTCAAGGAATTTTTTAAGGATTCTCATTTAAGGAGTCGTAAAAAAATTTTTCTCAGGTGAAAGGTGAAACTTTATTATAAAAACCGAAATTGAGGATACATTATATCTTTTTATATTTAGAACAATCTACTTTTTCTTTAACACATGAGTCGATCGATAATCAGGCTGGATTTTGAAAGCCTTGGTCATAGTCTTAGTCTATATAGCACCGAGAAACCCAAATATAATTTTTTAAAAAGATGGAGTTTTTTTAAAAGAAGTACCTTCCGAGTGATATAGGACTTTAATTCGAAAAAAAGTTCCTTTCGAAATATTGTTGTTGGTGTCAAAGTATTAAAAACACTTTGTTGTAATTTACGTGACTGCTATTTACCATTTTTACTGCAATAAAAACATTTATATTACTTTTTTTTCCTTGTTTTTTTAAATTTTTAGAAAAATAAACTTTTAGTTTGAAGGTCTAAAAGAAAAAGTTTTTGTAACCCTAAAAAATTTTGTGGGTCTAAATTCGATTTAATAGTATTAAAATGTGTTATTTAAACTTCTGCCTTATACCTTAACCTGGCTTTAAAAATGCAATGTTTCATTAGGTATTCGCTCTTTAGAAAAGTGCTAATCTTTACGCTTGTTATAACCGATTATCCCCCCTGCTGCCGCTTTTGACTTGTGATTAGTTTTGCACAAGCGAAATAATAATCTTATTCTTCACGTCTAAATATCATCATGGAAGTTTATAAACTTATTAGCAATTTTTAAAAACAAACTTTACTTGACGCTCATTGCTTTTTATAAACGTGCGATTTTTTTTCGTGAAAATTAGTTGACGATTAAATTTAAATTTATATTAAAAGACAAAGGTGAAAATTTTAGTTTTGTTTTACGAGACAAACGAGATGCCATTGAACATCGATATTTTCCATAATTTTCTTCGATATTTTCCAATGATGCGACGATAGTTCTTGGTTCCTTGATTTTTAAGCAGTGAAATACATTTTTTTTACAAAAAAACTTAGGCGTTTTCTGTTCTGCTGGTCGACTGATACTACGCGCACTGATGATAAACCCGCTTGTTGCAAGGTTTTTGACCCGCAACCCGCAAAAACCTTCATCTCGCTCAAGTCCAGAATTTCAAGATACGAAGGTATTATCCCTTAATTAATGGATCGTTTTTATGTATAATAGATAATATTTATATATAATAAACTTAATATATATATCGAATGACATTATTAAAACTAACTTTTTAATAAGTATACCGGTGGAAAATCAGAAAAATATTTTTTAATCTTTAAGCAGATTTAGTTTTTTAAAAATTATTTACTATAATAAGGTAATAGTTAAAACATCATATTCAATTTAAAAGTTTCATTTTTGTAGGTATTATGTTGCAAATGCATGGCAAAAAAAGACACAATGAAACTTTTTTAATTTTTTTTATTGGAATAAAAATTTTTCTAAAAATTTATTCTAGTAAATTCTTTGTCATAGTGTATAAATGTGCATTTTTTGTACGCCTGACGAAAAAATGTTTTATCTATTTCTTTGCAATGCTAAAACCAAAGTTTAATATATTTTTGTTTTAAATTTTGTGCATTCAAAAGACTACAAACTATAAAATTTAAGAAAAACAAAAAAGGCTGTTCACACCGAAGACATAAGTGACAAGCGATAAGTAACAATACGTTCCGTGCACGTTCATACAATTAAGGCTCGTTCATACTTATGTAAAAACGTCCTTTGGATAAAGTCCAAAAGACAAATACAGCGTATAAACGTATGTAAAAACGTCCTTTGGACTTTGTCCAAAGGACGTTTTTACATAAGTATGAACCAGCCTTTACGCTACACTTGTTGCTGCGGTTCAAACCTGTTGTCACTTGTCATCCAGCTGTGAGCTAGGTCAAAGTGTTTTGAGAGAACAGTATCATTAAAATAAAGTCCTACTCAACCCTTTTGAAATAAACAATTCTCCCCCTACTTCCCTCCCACTCCCCATCCTCCTCTATTTCCTTCTATTCCCAGCTTCGTTTTCTTAAATGAGTAATCAATTTTTTTTTCAACCTTGAAATTTTATTAAAATTTTCAAAATTTGTTTGAAGTTAGCTTAGCTGCATTTGGAATTTTTTTTGACATTTTTACAAGCTTTGAAAAAATAGTTTTAAAGAAATTTTAGAAAAAAATAATATCAAAGATTATTTTTTACTTTTTACTTATTCAGAAGAATTGGCACAAAATATAAGTCGGAGCATTCAGGACGTTACGAAGCTCTGAATGTCAGGTCGTCGCTCTTTAGAACTCCAGAAAACATTACCTGTTTATTTTTTGTGATATGTGTGAGAGTTTATTGTGTTGTTTTGTAGTGTGGTTGGTGTAATGTGTGTGTTTGTTTGTTTGTGTGTTTGTGTGTGTGTGTGTGTTTGTGTGTGTGTGTGTGTTTGTGTGTAATTGTGTGTGGGTGTGTGTGTGCGTGTGTGTCTGTCTGTTTGTGTGTATGTGTGTGTTTGAATTTGAAAGCACAAACTTATATATTAAAAAAGTCACACTAAACTGAATTTAAGTCGTTACAGCAGTTTTTGAATTTTTTTTCAAGGCAACTTTCAGCGTTCCAAATGTCTGTTAAGGATACAAACCCTTTCAACACGCCCATAGACGAGATCAAGCGGCGCCCGCGTAATAAGCCCCTCATCATGAGTCTCACCGGTGACATCCAGAAGTATCCAGCCTCAGAGCTTTCTCGC
>JASAMX010000628.1:0-10819 GCA_030248175.1 Microlaimidae sp. YZB2_3
ATAGGATAATACTGCATTTAATTGAATAAAAAGCCATATTCATGTATAAAAAGGGTGTAAAAGCATGAATATGTGATGAAAATTCACGTTTTTGGAAGAAAATTTAGTATAAAAAAGGTACCTAAAATTTTCCGGAGGGGGGAGGGGGGTGTCAGATTTCAAAATCTAGAGGGTGGTAAGGGGTAAAAATTTGGTAATTTGGCAGGTAGGGGCCCCCTTGATTTTCGTCTAGGGGGCCCCCCCCAAAATTTCGAGGCTAGGGGGGTTGACCCCACCCAGCCCCCCCCTTTCTCACCTATGTTACAGAACTGTGCACAGTCTGGAAATGTCCCCCTGTTTTATTGGAGGATTTGCCCCCCCCCGTTTTATTGCCCCTTCGCCTAAAATTATAAAAGTACCCTAAAATTATGACGCCATTTTTGACCTATGATGACGCCATCATTATAATTTTTTGCAGTTTTTAGCCTATTTTAAGCCATTTTAGACCTATTTTTACCTTATTTTCGCTTCTTTTGTTCTTTTTTCTCCTTTTTCTCCTGTTTTTCTCTTTTTTTTCTTCCCCCCGCTGCTTGTCCCCCCCCTTTTATTGCCTCCCCCCGTTTCAAAAAAGTTGCCCCCGTGTCCTCCGTGTTTTGGAATCCCTAATATAACCAGGGGGGCAGTGCACAGGTCTGTAAAAACAACATCCTTTTTTGTTTTTTGTGTCATTTTGTTTTTTTTCTTTTAATAAAAAAATTCATAAAAAATACTTGAGGTTTCAGGTCAAAGAATTGGTAATAAACACAAAAAAATAAATTTTATTCTAATTCAACATTTGAGATGTCTAAAATATTTAAAAAAAAACCCTGCCCTTTTTAAATTTACTTTACTTAAAATTTACTTTACTTTAGTTTTACTTAAAATTAGAATTTTGATGCTATAAAGCAGAGATGTACCCAGGGTTTCATTTTGGGGGAGGGGCGGATTGTAGCACAAAAAAAATTTCAGGGGGGTCCAAGGTCCGCCCCTCTCCCCCAAATTTTGGGGGGGGGCGGAGCCTTCCCTCCTAATTCTTGAAAACGTTGAAAAAAGCAGGGATAAACGTAGATAAAGCTGTATACAGACCTGTGCACTGCCCCCCCCCCGGGGGTTAAAACGGGGGGGGGGGCAATTCCAAAACGGGGAGGGCATGGGGGCAACTTTTTCGAAACTGGGGGGGGGGCAATAAAACGGGGGAGGGCAAGCAGGGAAGAAAGAAAAAAAAAAGGAAAAAAAAGGACAAAAAAGAAAGAAAATAGAAGGGAAAAGGGAAAAAGAGACAAAAAAAGCGAAAACAAGGGGTAAAAATAGGTCCAAAATGGCTTAAAATACATTGAAATAGGCTAAAAATTGCAAAATTCACGATGATGGCGTCATCATAGGTCAAAAATGGCGTCATAATTTTTGGGTACTTTTTCATTTTTTGGCGGGGGGGGGGGGGCAATAAAACGGGAGGGCAAATCCTCCAATAAAACGGGGGGGGCATTTTCAGACCGTGCACAGGTCTGTGTATAATACACTGTTTTTGGCTTAATAATGTATTATCAAATGTTTTTAGCAATAAAAACATGTTTTCTTAGTTAAAATTTACATTAGCACACATTGGCAGAGCCTAGATTTTAGAAAAAAGAAATTTAAAGACCTCTCAGACGCCTTGGCTACACCCACATTGTAAACCAAAGCATATCAGCACAATCTTGACTCGTAACTCCATGTTTTTTAAGGTACCAGTGGCGTGCCCAGAAAGGGCGGACGCCCCCCCCCCAAAAAAACTCTGGCGAAACTGGATTTTTTTGTAAATCCCTTACGTTTTTTTTAAATTTTAGGAGAGAAAAAAATTTTTCTTTAATATTAATACAAAAACTTTCCTGATGCCTTCCAAAAGCATATTAATAGTCAAAAAAAAGCAAAATTTTCCCACTATGCAGGTAGTTTAAATTGACAATTTATCTTAGTTTTTTAATTTCAAATCGATTATCCCATTCAGTAGATAAGGCATACATGTTTAATAAAACTATTATAAACACTATTATCCTTTTATTCACGTTTAAACGCATGTTTTAAATGTATAGGTACCTATAAAAAAAACCTTTAAATTTGTAATAAGTATCATCTGGAATTAAAATTTATATTGTATTTTAGCGCGTTAAATTAAAAATTTTCTCCCCCTGGGTGGGGGGCATTCTGCCCCCCGGACCCCTCTGACAAGAGGCTCTGCCCCTTGACTCTGCTGATGGACTCTCACCCCCCAGACCCTCCATATCTGGGGGCAGCCGCCCCCAGACCCCCCTTTAGGGTTAGTGTTTACTCCCCCAGACCGCCCCCCCAAAATGAAATCCTGGGCACGCCACTGGTACAGAGGGGGGAGGTACACAAATCAACCAATATGATTGTTTGTTTTTTTTCTGTGTAGTACTTATTACTTATAAAAAAATATTGTGAAATAACATTAGCATTAGCAGATCTGTGCACAGTCTGGAAATGCTCCCCCCGTTTTATTGGAGGATTTGCCCCCCCCCCCCCTTTTATTGCCCCCCCGCCAAAAAATGAAAAAGTACCCTAAAATTATGACGTCGTTTTTAACCTATGATGACGCCATCATCGCGAATTTTTTGCAGTTTTTAGCCTATTTCAATGTATTTTAAGCCATTTTAGACCTATTTTTACCTTATTTTCACTTTTTTGTCCCTTTTTTCCCTTTTTCCTTCTTTTTTATCTTTTTTTCTCCTTTTTTTCTCTTTTTTTTTCTTTCCCCCTGCTTGCCCCCCAATTGAATGCCCCCCCCCGTTTGAAAAAAGTTGCCCCCCGTGCCCCCCCCCAGTTTGGAATTGTCCCCCCCCGTTTTCTCCGCGGGGGTGGCCAGTGCACAGGTCTGCATTAGGCAAGATAAAAAGCGAGATATATGTATGTATACTAAGGAAAGTGACCGCTGAGCAAAGCAAAGCTGAAAAAGTTTTGGTTTTCGGGGGTCAATTGTGGTCATAGATGAGAACGGTCAGGGAAGCGAGGGGGGTTACCCAGGGTAAATTAAATTTTAAATTACAAGGAGGGGGTCCTAGGGGGGTCAGGACCCCCTCGCCATAGATGTTTTTGGGGGGGACAGAGGGGTGCACCCCCCCCATAGTCCCAAAATTTGGGCCCCCCTCCTGGAAAAAATCCAGGGCCCCCCCCCCCTCCCCCCCCCCCCCAAGCCCGAGAGCGGTCCGACCTACCCCCCCCCTGGAAGGCTGGACCCCCCCTCCCCCCCTCCCGACCAATTTGGAAGTATATTTTTTTATTTACTGTCAAAAATCCACAGGTTTTTAGTTATAAGACAGTGTTTAAATACACTTTTTAGGCCTAAATAGGCTGTTTTAATACATAAAATTCAATATTAGACCTAAAAACACTTAAATTATTGAGTTTAAAAAATTTTGCTGAAAAAAATGGACCCCCCTGCACCCCCCCCCCCCCTAAATTTGAAATCTCGCACCCGGGGTCGACCCCCCCTGAAAAAGCCAGGGGGGTCCGGCCCCCCCCTGGACCCCACCCCCCTTCAAAAAATTATGGCCTTCCACCCGGGGGTGGACCCCCCCCCCTAGCGGACCCAACCAAAAACATCTATGCCCCTCCCCCCTTGCTTTTTAGGGGAGGTTGACCCGGGGTGTGAAATTTTAAAATGTAGAGGGGGTCAGTTGGGGTTTGGTGTCCAAAGCAAAACAGTTTTAAACCATAATGACTTTAATAATTGTTCCTTTTATAAGATATTACTACATTTTATTGAATAAAAAGTGATATTCTGGTATAAAAGGAGTGTAACAGCATGAATATGTGATGAAAATTCACGTTTTTGGAAGAAAATTTAGTATAAAAAAAGTACATAAAATTTTCCTGAGGGAAGGGTCGCATTTTAAATTCTAGAAGGGGGTCAGGGGTAAAAATTTTGGAAATTTTAGGGGGAGGGGGCCTGGGCCTCTAGATTTTCGTCTAGAGGGGTCCCAAAATTTGGAGGCTAGGGGAGGGTGGACCCCACCCTGCCCCCTTTTCTCACCTATGATTGTGGTGCTAAAATTATTTTATAGTTGAGCGCTGAGCAATTAGAAAGGCGCTTGAAAATTTTGAATTTTTAGCCTCTGAAAACCCCAAAATTTTACTATCTGGCGACCATTTGGGGGGGGGTGGCCGCCCCCCCCCAGCCCAACCACCACTATGCTTATTTTTCCCTCTGTCCAGTCCAACTGTTTTAGAAAGGGGGGGCAGCCGCGCACCCCACCCCCCCCCGCATGAAATATATATATATCGACATGAAATATATATCCACTCATGAAATATACTTGAAATATACTTGTTATAACTGGTATTCCTTCATTTTGAGGGTTTATATTACATGGAGGAAAAATAGCACAGCATATGGGTGGACCAAGGAGAGGTGCAAGTAAAAGGTTGTGGGGGCTTTTGTAACTACTGATGCAAAGGTTAGTGCAGGGAATTGGACTGGTTTGATTTGAAAAATTAAGAAAACAAATGATGAATCAAGATGACCAGCAAACGCTCAATCAAGATGCTCAAGACAGACAATCAATCCAGAACAATTTCAGTAGTTACAATTAGGGCCCAACCAGATATACAGTCTGGTCTGGTGGATGGATCTGGTATATCCGGCCATTTTTGGATTCCATCTGGTCCAGCCAAATTTTTAATACTTTTATTTTATCATATTTTGACAATCCCACCACAAATTTTGACTTATGCTATGCTATTATTCCACAATAGGATTAATGTTTTCATTTCACCCATGATGGGTCTTTTTATTTTTGATTAAGTCTTTGATTTTTTTAATTATATTTAATTTTATTTCTAAACTTTTAACATATTAATTTGTTTTGTATTATATTTTGTTTTTTAATAAAATTTATATTACACACAAATTAGAGTTTTGCAAACATTTGCAAAGGTTTTAAAAATAAGGCTGGTATACTATCAGGAGATCATGACTATTTGTTTTAGTTTTTTTTTTCTTTTTCAGAAATTTTCATATATTCTTTTCAATTTGTTATAACCCAATCATTGGTAATATTTTGGTTTTTAAGCGCATACCTCCCATAGGTATACCAGATATTTGTTTAAAATAATTCCAGAAAATTTAATACCAAAAAATCATTTAATTTTAAAATTTAATACCACAAAATATAACGACAAGCTTAATTAGATTTTTTATTTCACATTTTGAATAGGCATTTATTTTATCATATGCTAAATTGTTATCAGTATAAAAACATTTATCATATCCTACTGCCAGATATTGCTTTTGGGCATTGTTAAAGAGGAAATCAGGTAAATGAAGCATTGTATCTAATACTGTGTTAAGATATAAGCTTGTATATAAAGTTTCCTTGTTTTACTGAGTTTATTTGGCAATTATTAAGCCAATACAATATCTTTTGATTATTTTATTTCATTACTAGATAATAGTGTTGACTTTGAAGTATTTAGTACAGATCTGGTCTGGTTCTGGTCATAGGTGTTTTTGGTCGGGTCCGCCAGGGGGGGTCCACCCCCAGGTGGAAGGCCAAAATTTTTTAAGGGGGGGCCTGGACCATAATTGGGCAAGTTGTTCCGGGGTGAGGGGGGGTTAAAACCCAAATTAGGGTGGTTAAAATTCGAGAAACGCAAAATATCCATAATCTTTTTTTTTCTGGAGTGCATTTTACCAATATCTTTTTTCGATTTTGAAGGAAAAATAGGTAAAAAACGCTAATTTTTGGTCAAAAAGCCCTTTTTATTGCATTTTTAAGCTTTTTATTGCTAAAAGCATTCATTTTGACCTCAAAACTTAAGTTTGGAGGCAGTTAGAAGTCATTTTAAAGACATTTTTTTCTTCATTTTTCCAAAATTGGGGGGTTAACTTTTTCTCCCCCCCCCACTTCTGAGTGGGGGGGGGGGTAAAACCCCCCTTCTCAGAATTTTAATGGGGGTTAACCCCCCACCCCCAACCCCACCCCCCTGCCCATGTATGGTCTGGACTGTACTGGCTTTTTAGGGGGGTCAATTCCAGGTGCGAGATTTCAAATTTAGTGGGGGGTCAGGGGGTCCAATTTTTTAACAAAATTTTTTTAACTCAACAATTTAAGTGTTTTTAGGTCTAATTTTGAATTTTATGTACTAAAACCGCCTATTTAGGCCTAAAAGTGTATTTAAACACTGTTTTTAACTAAAAAACCGTGTTTTTGACAGTAAATAAAAAAACATACTTCCAAATTGGTCGGGAGGGGGGGAGGGGGGTCAGCCTCGCTAGGGGGGTCAGGCTGGACCGCTCTTGAGCTTTGGGGGGGAGGGGAGGCCCCCTGGATTTTTTCTAGGGGGGTCCAAAATTTTGGCTCTAGGGGGGTGGACCCCTCTGTCCCCCCCTAAAAAAAACACCTATGGTTCTGGTCTGGCCAGGGGCCAAATTTACTAGACACACTTATAAAAAAAATATTACTAACCTCTTAGTGCCATTAGGATAAGGACAACATTAAGGGAAGGTGGAAAACTTTATTTACTAGACTTCCTTAATCTTAGTGTCACTTAAAACCACCCTAATCTGATTTGCGAAAAAATAAAAACTTATGCAATTATTTTTAAAATTGATTTTTCAGATTTGAAGGATTTTAGATTAAAACAATACTTTAATAAATTAATAAATCAAAAGCTAACTAGAAAAGCTAATAGGGAAAGTTAAAACTTTTGTTTAAATCATTATATTTCCTAATTAATCAATACAAACGCTTCTGGCAAATAGGTGAATAAAGTTAGCCTCTCGAGCCAGCCTCTCGAGCGCCTTTCGAGAATAATCCGGACCAGTGCAAAAAATGTTTTAACTTTGCATGACAAATCCGGACCAGGGTAAAAAACCAAGGACTACTTAAATATTATGTAAACAATCAAAATTAAATCTGGAATAGGGTAGTGCATTTAATTTCAGCTCTTTTTTGTTTTTCCGATGTAACTTTTCATTGTATGGCCCGATTTTCATGTTTGATAGCTCATTTTAAAGCTTTCACGATACTGCATTGCGTCACAAAAGTTTCACTGTAAGAAAGTATTTTTTCTACTTAATTAAATCAGTTTTTAAAAAAATAGAAAATTGCCAAAATTATATATGTGCATTTAATTTCAACACTTTACAAACAATCGATTGTTTCTCAGTAAAAAAATCATCATTTTAAAAAATCTAAATACCTATCATTATTTTCAGACAGTTTTCTGTCTGAAAACTGTCTGAAACTGTTTTCGTGAAAAACTGTTTTCGTGAGGGTCACCTCCTAAGGGAGAGAAAGGGGAGGAGAGTATACCACCAGACAACTATGGAATGGATTACATCGTTATTCTAAATCTGCGTTTAATCTTTAGGATATGCTTAGATACCGTCAATATGTGTTTAAATAAAAAAATCGCACTTCGTTTTTTTAAAACGAATCTTTAAAAATATATGTTCCTTCAGCTTAAATTAAAATTGCACAGAAATAAGGCAATCATATTTTTTACAAGTAAAAACCACAACTGTACTTATTTTGACAAAAATATTCAATTTATAACTTAAAATGTTCCAGATTTTTTTGAGCTAATAAATTCCGGTTAAGTATGTATAAAAACACTGTTAATTATAGAATATACAAATTAAGCTTAATGTTTTGTTTAGATATTCTTTCTTTTTTGTTATGAGCCAATACTAAAAATACTAATGAAGTTTTTCGGCAATTCCCCCAAAATCTGGGTGGTTTTCTATGTATGCTTGGGCAAAATAATATAAAATTTAGGCTCCTATAGTACCTACTACTAAAAACACTAATGAGGATTTTTGGTGATTGCCCTCTAAATTTGAGAGGCTTTCCACCTTTTAGGACACTGTTGTGATTCCGCGCCTAACAAACAAACATCTCCCGACTTTGATCCACAAACCCTGCTGCGTGGGTACAAAAACGGATAAAAATGATCCAAAATATCAATAATAACTTACTAAAAAATGACCACAATCATAGGTGTCCGACCAGCCTGGACTGCCCAGACCGCCCCCCCCTGAGGGCCGGTCCAGGGTACCCCTCCCCCCTAGCGCCCATTTTGGACCCTCCCCCCCTAAAATCCCGGTTCAGGCCAACCCCCCCCCCTGAAGGCGGTTTTTTACCCTCCCCCCCTAACAGCTGTTCCACCCCCCTATCTACTTTATATACGTATATATTTATATACATATATATTTATATAGGGTAGTGCATTTAATTTTGGCACTTTTTTGTTTTTCCAATGTAACTTTTCATTGTATGGCCCGATTTTCATGTTTAATAGCTCATTTTGAAGTTTTCACGATACTGCGTTGCGTCACAAAAGTTTCACTGTACGAAAGTATTTTTTTACTTAATTAAATCAGTTTTTCAAAAAATGGAACATTGCCGAAATTAAATATGTGCATTTAATTTCGACACTTTACAAACAATCGATTGTTTCTCAGTAAAAAAATCATCATTTTCAAAAATTTAAAAGCCTATCATTATCTTCAGACAGTTTTCTTTAATTTAAGCTTCTACTTGTTGTTCAACGTGTAACTGGCAAAAAGTTACAGCTAAAATGCCAAATGGTATCAAAATGAGCAAAATTTAGGAAAAAAGTGCATTTAATTTTGGCACTTTTTTAAAGAACCCTCTTAATCGAGTTTAAGTGCAGTGCTATGACCCCTACACATATCAACGTTGTCTTTTAACTATTTACAACTAAAATTTAACACCCGACCACTTAATTCAATCCATTTTTACCTACAGCATATGAGTGCCGAAATTACACTATTTTATTTTATAACGATTGCTCACCACAGACGCAATGTAGAACCACAGGGACTAAAAATTCGGAAAATAGACTAAATTTTACCAGGACAGTTTAATTTTTAAACCAATTTATTGCCTAATCATGAAATGCCCATGTTCTAAAAATGAGTAACAAATTTATTTTTTATAAATCACATAATTTCACATGAAAATATCATAACATAATAAATAAAAAGCTCACGACAGTCATCTACATATAATTAGCTCTCATTTGAGCTATCAAACGTCGTATTTTGTCCAGGATTACCAATGATATAGTCCAAAATCAAAAATGCCCAATTGGGAAAAGTGCCGAAATTAAATGCATCACCCTATGTATATATTTATATACGCTAACTTTATATACGTATATATTCCTCATAAATATAACAATAATTTTAGTGTTCTATACAAATTTTTATAATTTATAATAAACCTTAGGTTTTTTACAAACTGGTTGGTACGTTACATTAAAAATAAAAAAAATAAAATTCAGATGTTCGTTTTAAAATCGAACCGTTTTTTAAAAACGAACGGGCCGTTTTTTTTAAACGACCCGTCCGTTTTTTGCGCTGCCACCGTTCCTTAAACACTTGCCCGGCAAGTTACCGCATGCAAAATAATGAAATGAAAACAAAATACAATGATTATTATTTATTATGTAACCGGAAAATAGAAGAAAGTTGGTCAAACTTTTACCGGAAGCAAAAAAAATCAACAAAAAGGTACCTCTTATAATATGTTAACGTTTTTAACAGTTTCCAAGTTTTTTTTGGCAGGTCCAGGCTATTCCCCTAAGTACCCCAGTCCAGGCTTCCCCCCCTAAGCACCCTTCAGTCCAGGCTACCCCGGGGTCAAAGTTTTTCGAAAATTTGGTCCAGGCTGACCCCCCTCCTGGGCCTACAAAATAGTAAAAAAATGGGCTGACCCCGGGGTCAGACCCGGGTCGGACACCTATGACCACAATCTGTTCAACTCAGAATTCTGAAAAATATAAACTGATTTTTTTGGGCTACTATGGCACTTCACAACTGATTATTAAACATATTATAATTTAATAATAGGGTAGTGCATTTAATTTCGGCACTTTTTCGTTTTTCCAATGTAACTTTTCACTGTATGGCCTGATTTTCATGTTTGATAGCTCATTTTAAAGCTTTCACGATACTGCGTTGCGTCATAAAAAATTCATTGTACGAAAGTTGTTTTTTTACTTAATTAAATCAGTTATTAAAAAAATGGAAAAGTGCCGAAATTAAATGTATGCATTTAATTTTGGTACTTTACAAACAATCGATTGTGGGAAAATCATTATTTTCAAAAATTTAAAAGCTTATCATTATCTCCAGACAGTTTTCTTTAATTTAAGTTTTTAGTTGTTGTTCAACGTGTAACTGACAAAAAGTTACAGCTAAAATGCTAAATGGTATCAAAATGAGGAAAATTTGGGAAAAAAGTGCATTTAATTTCGACACTTTTTAAAAAGACCCCCTTAATCGAGTTTAAGTGCAGTGCTATGACTTCTACACATTTCAACGTTGTTTTTTAACTAATTAAAACTACAATTTAACACCCGACCACTAAATTGAACCCGTTTTTACCTACAGCAATAGTGTGCTGAAATTACACTATTTTATTTTATAACGATTGCTCACCACAGACGCAACGTAGAACCACGGGGACTAAAAATTCGGAAAATAGACTAAATTTTACCAGGACAGTTTAATTTTTAAACCAATTTATTGCGTAATCATGAAATGCCCATGTTCTAATAACGAGTAACAATTTTTTTTAAATTATAAATCACACAATTTCACATGAAAATATCATAACATAACAAATAAAAAGCTCACGACAGTCATCTACATATAATTAGCTCTCATTTGAGCTATCAAACGTCGTATTCCGTCCAGGATTACCAAAGATATAGTCCAAAAACAAAAATGCCCAATTGGAAAAAGTGCCGAAATTAAATGCACTATTCTATA
>JASAMX010000629.1:0-15621 GCA_030248175.1 Microlaimidae sp. YZB2_3
AATATATATTTTTTTTCGTAACGCTGACTCTTTGTCTACAGAACAAATTTTTTGAAAGTGCATTGACTTTTTATATATATCTTATATATTATATATATTATATATATCTTTATATATTTATATATATTATATATATCTTTATATTTTTTATATATATACTTTTTACATATATATCACCGCGATTCAGCTATAGCGGCGTTTTGAATTAGCTAAGGGTTTTAATAAATTTTTTTAAGGGAAGTGCCAAAAAGTGTTGTTTAACTTACCTACTACATAAATGGGCGGGGGAGGGGTTGGTTGGTGCGGAGTGGAGTGGAGAAGCGGGAAGAGTTGTTGTTACACCCGGATTTTTTTCGGGGGGGGGGGGAGTTAAAATCGAAGAAACGCATTTTACACCCATATCATTTTTTCTGGAGTGCATTTTACCCATACCGTTTTTCAATTTTCTGGAAAAATAAGTTAAAAAAACCGTAGATGAACACGGTCAAAAAGCAAGGAAAGGGGGCATAGGTGAGCACTGTTGGGGAAGCTAGGGGGGGTGGTCATAGGTGGGCAGCCTCTCGGATTTTGGGGGGGGGTCAAATTTTAGGGGGGGTGTCCAGCAAGACCCAAATTTTTAGGGGGGTGTACCCAATATTTCCGCGCTGCCTTAAAATGAGCTTAAAACGCGTAAAAAAACGTAAAACAAGCTTATAAATGCTTTTAAACTGTGTAAGATTAAAATAAGACCTTATTGCAACTTATAAATTTTATTTTTTTTAATTCTTTTAATAATAATGTGCAGTGGCGTAGTCAGGATTTCATTTCAGGGGCGTCGGTCCTGGGGGGGGGGGAGAAAAAGTGTTGTCAAAGCGGCGCGAAGCGCCGCCGCCTAGCGGCGCCAGCCGACGCGAAGCGTCGGCCGGGGGGTTTGGGGGGTGTCCCCCAGCCGCACGAAGGCGAAAAATTTTTTAAAATGTATACTAAAAACGGCTTAAAAATCGTCTCCTGGTGATCCCGTGAACATACATTTTACTTTTGTTTTTTTACCTAATTTCTACATAATTTTCTGTGATCTTAAAAATTCAGTCAGGGGGGTTCGGTTCGGGGGGAACAATGCCCCCCGGAGGAGAAAATTTATAATTTGAGGCGCTAAAATACACTAGAAATTTTAATTCCAAATGATACTAATTACAAAATTTAAGGTTTTTTATAGCTATACTATACATTTATAACATGTGTTTAAAACGTTAAAAAAAGGATAATAGTGTTTATAGTAGTTTTATTAAACATGTATGCCTTAACTACTGAATGGGATAATCGATTTGCAATTGAAAAACTAAGATAAATTGCCAATTTAAACTGCCCGCGTAGCGGGGAAATTTAAACTGCCCTCGTAGCGGTTGAATTTAAAGGTAATAAAAGGTAATGAACGGGGAAATAAGGTAATAAACACTCCGCGCGCGCGGAAAAATTTTTTAGTCATTTTATAACACTTAATAATTTTTCTTTGGGCGGCGAATTTGGGGGGGGGGGGTGTCCCCGACTACCCCAAATTTAAGGGGGGGGGGGGTGTCAGCAAAATCCGAAATTTTGGGGGGTATAACCCCTCCCCAACACCCCCCTGCCCGGTTACCCGGGGTAAATTGAATTTTGAATTCTAAGAGAGGGGTCCCAGGGGAGTCCGGACCCCCTAGCTTTTTAGGGGGGTCGACCCGGGGTGCGAAATTTAGAAATCTAGAGGGGGGTCAGGTGGGGTCCGGTGTCCAAAGCAAAACAGTTTTAAACCATAATAACTTTAATATTTGTTCTTTTTATAGGATAATACTACATTTTATTGAATAAAAAGCCATATTCATGTATAAAAAGGGTGTAAAAGCATGAATATGTGATGAAAATTCACGTTTTTGGAAGAAAATTTAGTATAAACAAGGTACCTAGGATTTTCCCAAGGGGGGGGGTCAGATTTCAAAATCTAGAGGGGGGTCTGGGGTAAAAACTTCGGAAATTTGGGGGGAGGGGGGCCCCTTAGATTTTTGTCTAGGGGGGGCCCCAAAATTTCGAGGCTAGGGGGGGGGGTGGAGCCCACCCTGCCCCCCCTTTCTCACCTATGAAAGGGGGGGTGTTTACCCAAGGTAAATTACACTTCAAAATCTAGAGGGGGTCCTAAGGGGTCGAACCCCCCTAGCTTTTTAGAGGGGTGTCGACCCGGGGTGAAAGATTTTGAAACCTAGAGGGGGGTCAGGAAGGAGGTGTCCAGTTTCCGAAGCAAAATACTTTTAAACCATTAAAAGGTTAATAATAGTTTTTTCATAAGATAATACTACATTTTATTGAATAAAAAGCGATATTGAGGTATAAAAAGGGTGTAAAAACATGAATTTGTGTTAAAAATTTAGGTTTTTTGAAGAAAATTTAGTATAAAAAAGTACTTAAAATTTTCTCGAGAGGTGAGCATAGGTGTTTTTTGGGGGGGACAGAGGGGTCCACCCTACCCCCTAGAGCCAAAATTTTGGACCCCCCTAAAAAAATTCAGGCCCCCCCCCCAAAGCTTGAGAACGGTCCGGCCTGACCCCCCTAGCGAGGCTGACCCCCCTCTCCGCTCCCCCCCTCCCGACCAATTTAAAAGTATATTTTTTTATTTAGGTACTGTCAAAAACACGGTTTTTTATTTAAAAACAGTGTTTAAATACACTTTTTAGGCCTAAATAGGCTGTTTTAATACATAAAATTCAATATTAGACCTAAAAACACTTAAATTATTGAGTTAAAAAAATTTTGCTAAAAAATTGGACCCCCCTGACCCCCCTAAATTTGAAATCTCGCACCCGGGGTCGACCCCTCCTAAAAAGCCAGGGGGGTCCGGACCCCCCCCCTAAAAAATTTTGGCCTTCCATCCGGGGGTGGACCCCCCCTAGCGGACCCGACGAAAACACCTATGGAGATGAGGGGCGTACATGCGCAAGTTGGCCCGGAGTGTGGGGAGGGTTAAACTCCAAATTAGGGGGGGGGGGGGTTAAAATCCGAAAAACGCAAAATACCCATATCGTTTTTTTTTCTGGAGTGCATTTTACCCATATCGTATTTCGATTTTCCTCTCCCATCTCAGAATTTGGGCGGTTACCTCTTTGTGTCCGCCCATGTATGCTTACCTGTAATAAAATGAGTATTTTAAGCAATAAGCAGCTAAAAATTTTGACCAAAAATAACCTTTTTACCTATTTTTTCTTCAAAATTTAAAAAAAAACTATATTTATATGGGTAAAATGCTATAAAAATGATTAGAGTAAAATTCGTTTCTTGAATTTAAACCTCCCCCCACCATAGATGAACAAAGGGGGGGGGGGGGGGGGTAGGGTATGGTCCACCCCCCCTAGCCTCAAAATTTTGCCCCCCCCCCTCTAAAAAAATCCAGGCCCCCCTTCCCCCCAAATTTTCGAATTTTTTAACCCTGAACTCCTCTGGATTTTAAAACCTGACCCCCCTCCCCTCTTTAGAAAATTTTAAGTACTTTTTTATACTAAATTTTCTTCCAAAAACGTGAATTTTTAACATAAATTCATGTTTTTACACCCTTTTTATATCTCAATATCACTTTTTATTCAATAACATATAGTATTATTTTATAAAAAAAACTATTATTAAACCTTTAATGGTTTAAAAGTATTTTGCTTCGGAAATTGGACCCCACCTGACCCCCTCTGTTTCAAAATGTTTCAAAATCTTCCACCCTGGGTCGACCCCCTCTAGAAAGCTAGGGGGGTTCGACCCCCCCCTAGGACCCCCCTAGATTTTGAAATGTCATTTACCCGGGGTAAACACCCCCCCTAGCTTTTTGACCGTGTTCATCTATGCCCCTACTCTGGACCAAATGTATAAATGCGCTGTATTTCCAAATGTTTATCTTTTCCGACTCAAAAGAAAATGGGATGTGGTGCTGTGCTATTGTAGACTAGACACCCCTGGGTTCTGTACAAAATGATTTTTGTTCGGTTCTAAAAATTATGTGAACTGGGAACTGGGAAATAATTTTAAGAGACCATATCTTGCAAACAAATCGCCCTTCTATAGACTAGTTCGGAATAAGGGTTTTTTAGTGTTAGGAAGAGGGTACATAACTACTAGCGCCAATCATATGTAGAGGGAAAATGGAGAAACAGCAAGCAACTAGTACATTTTACGGTTTAAAATATTTCAAATATTTATTGGTTTAAAATCTCGACCCCTTCTTTTCAAAATTTCTTAAATACTTTTTAAATATTGCAAAAGCAGTGTTTGGGGTTTTTATTTTTTTGCCGCTTCTTAGGTACAACACTGCTGGCGCGCTTGTTCCCAGTTTTTTAATGTTTCAATTACAGAAAATGCTTAATTTAAAAGTTTGGAATCGACTTTTTCAAATTAATTTTTAAGTTTTGAATAGTTTTACAAGCAAAACATTAAAAAACTATGTAGGTTTAAAATTAGTTTAAAAGCACAAATTTTATCTTTATTTTTACTAATTCGAAATCACTGTTCAGGATAATACTATTTCAGACCTGTGCACTCCCCGCCCCCCCGGGGTTAAACACGGGGGGGGGGCAATTCCAAAATGGGGGGGCACGGGGGGGCAACTTTTTTGAAACGGGGGGGGGCAATAAAACGGGGGGGGGCAAGCAGAGGGGAAAGAAAAAAAAGGGGAAAAAAGAGAAAAAAAGAAGGGAAAAGGGAAAAAAGGGACAAAAAAAGCGAAAATAAGGTAAAAATAGGTCTAAAATGGCTTAAAATACATTGAAATAGGCTAAAAACTGCAAAAAATTCGCGATGATGGCGTCATCATAGGTCAAAAATGGCGTCATATTTTTAGGGTACTTTTTCATTTTTTGGCGGGGGGGGGGCAATAAAACGGGGGGCAAATCCTCCAATAAAACGGGGGGGGGCATTTTCAGACCGTGCACAGGTCTGCTATTTTAGTGGTGATTTTAAACTATTGTGACGTTTAATTAAAAAACAAAAATTTATTTAGCACAAACTGATATATTACAGCACTTCAACGTAGTGAAACATATCATCGTGTAGCAATTTTTATGAAGTATAGGTTTAAACTTAAGAAACTAAGAAAGCTTAGATTTTTTCAAATTTTTTTTTTCTTTTTGTACCCTCTCTCGTACAGTAAAAGACGCTTATTCCGAACTAGTCTATACAATATTATTATATTAGGGATGTGGTCGTATGTTTTTTTTTGCCATTTTATGCGGATGCAGATTTGTTGAAACAGAAATCCGCAGATGCGGATTGTCTATGTAAAGCATTCTTACCATAAAGTTTTCAGTTTCGTTGTCCATTTTACCAGTGGCGTAGCCAGGATTTTATTTTGGGGGGTCTGGGGGGAAAAAGTGCCACAAAAGGGGCGCGCAGCGCCGCCGCCTGCGCAACATAGCGGCGCCAGCCGAAGCGACGCGTCGGCCGGGGGGTTTGAGGCTGGTTTTTTTTTTCGCCAGCACCTAGGCGCCAGCTGGCGCTTAGCCTCCAAATTTTAGGCGCCAGCCCAGAAATCTAGGCGCCAATAATAGAAATTTTTTATGTCCAAAAAAAGGGACTAAAATATTATTGGTTTTTTCATTATATGCATATTTTTGGATGGCTTTTGCAGTCAAACGTTTTGTTGTATAGTACAATTAAAAAAACTTTTTTGCCCATCTCTAATACCAACTTTAACACTAGTGATACTCCTACCTCCAACATCATGCTCCGGAGCTTCGGCCATTTAAAGCGGAGGGAGTTCTGCCCCTTAAAAATTGATTTCAAGCTTATTTAAGCTTAAATGTTTTAAATTATTTTATTTGCATTAGGTTTTTTATTGCTTTTAATAAGTTTTGAAAAATTTTAGTTTATAAAAAAAATTTTAACTAAATAATCTTTGGTAATCTTTAGCTTTTTTTTATTATTCATAAAATTAGTACAAAATTAGGGCGGAGCTCCGTGGATTGCTCCAGAACTCTGCAAAAAGGAGTTCAGTTCCAGACAGCTCGAAGTTCAAAGCTTTAATGCTAAACATAAATTAAATTCTTTTTAAAACTTTGATTCTTACAATACCCCTGGAAGCAAATAAGAAGTTATTTTCACGCTTTAATTTAAAAAAATCGTAATAATGGGATTTTTTAGATTTTTTAAATGGGTTAAGTAAAAAAATGTGACTAGTTAGAACTATTACCTAAATATTATTTTATATATCATAAAAAATGAATAAATTGTAGATAAATTAAAACAATCACACGCTGAGCGAAGCGTAGCGCGAGAAAAATTTTTAAATTACTGTTTTAAAACCTTAAAAATTTTGTGTTCGTTTTTGTCTAATTGATTAAAAAAACTAAAAAAATACGTTTATGGCCAAAAATCTAGGCGCCAGGCTGGCGCCTAGACCCAAAACTTTAGGCGCCAGCGGGAAATTCGATGCGTCAGTGGCGTCGATTTGGCATAAAAAAAATCTAGGTTTGGGGGTGTCCCCCCAGCCGCTGGAGGCGAAATTTTTTTTAAATATGCACTAAAAACTGCTTTAAAATCGTCCCCTGTTGTTTGCGTGAACATACATTTTACTTTTGTTTTTTTACCTAATTTCTGCACAATTATGTCTGATCTTCAAAATTATCAGGCGATGAAATTGTATATAACACAAGTATCTATTTTCTGATGTCTTTAAATTTTGCGAATGAGTATGGTGTAAATTATAATAACAAAAAATATTACTGATAATATTAATTTAACTATATATATATAAATCTGACCTTCCCGCATAGCGGGAAAATTTTTATATTGATTAATTTCTGATTTTGGAATGCTCTAAGATTTGTAATAAACTTTTAAACTCAATATTTGAAAAGTAAAAAAATCACATTTTACGACGATGTGGTTTTACATTTGTTACTTACTCGTATCAATTAGTTTAAGTCAATTCAGAGAAAAAAAAATTTCAATTTCCAAAATCCATAGGTTCCCCCTTTTGTGAATATGTGTTGTCCTAGGCTAAAGATGTCCATGCAAAAATTTTCTAAATTTTAACCCTTTATGACATTTCCCGGACTGTAAGCTTTGCAATGATATCTCATTTAGCCCAATCCCTTTTGTGGTTGGTTAGCAAGGTAATTCCCTTCTTTAATGAAAAAACGTTCACTATAAAGATGTCCATGTTCATTTTTCCAAAAATCATAATATTCTGGCTTTAAATTGCCTAATTACTCTTTCTAATAAGTTTGAGCCCATTCTGAGTCAAAACATTTTTTAAGTTCCAAAATCCATAGGGTCCCCCTTTGGTGAAAACTCGTTGTTCAGTATAAAGATGTCTATGTAAGTTGTTTCAAAATTTCAACCCCCTTACGACATTCCCTGGGGTATAAGCTTTTCAACGATACCTCATTTACCTTAATCCGTTGGGTGGTTAGGGAAGAGATAGGGAACACACAGACAGACAGACACACACACACATTGCCTATTTATATATATAGATAAATAAATTGGGCGTCGCGTAGGTAGAATAGGGTTTCAGACAATAGGTGGGAAGGAATGACGAATTAATTGCCGGTTGGAGTTAAACAAATAGTGAAAAAACTTCCGAATAATGTTGGAAGTACACCATGCTTCCAAGCTTTAAGGAGGTCCCTTTGGAAATTTTCGGGGAAGATATACACCAAATATCCATTTTAACGCTTTTTTGTACTAATATCCTACCCCAAAACTTAGTTGAGTGTGTCGCGGGTATCTTCCCCAAAGTTTAATAAGGGGGCGGTGCGGCGGGTGGGTGTCAACAGTTTAGGTAATTTTGGAGGAAATATAACCTAGTTTTGGCTTTTTTTTTATTTAAAGGAAAATTAAACTATTCCAGATCATTTCAGAAGAATGGTTCCCAAACGAAATGTTTTGGAAGAACGATTACACAACAGAACTTATTTTATATGTGATTAGCATTTCAAATGAACGAAATGACCAGCTTTGATGATCGATTTGCGACTTTGTAAAAACTTTTTACAGAAGTGTATTGTATTATATGTTAATAAACGCC
This sequence comes from Microlaimidae sp. YZB2_3, assembly GCA_030248175.1. Classification (NCBI taxonomy): domain Eukaryota; kingdom Metazoa; phylum Nematoda; class Chromadorea; order Desmodorida; family Microlaimidae; species Microlaimidae sp. YZB2_3. Next base: position 8,012 of record JASAMX010000629.1, read on the forward strand.
TCTTAGGCTAGATGTTCTTTAATTTGAATTATACATCTTTAGCTTTCGTCCGCGATGGTGACAGCGATTGCCGTAGACCGGCTAATAATCGTGAAATACGGGACTTCCTCCAGCAAAGTGAAGTGGATCGTGGTGGGGGCGTACGTCTACGCCGCCCTCTGCTCCTCACCGCAACTGTTCACCTGGCGCGTGGCGGATTTTCCGGCTGACGAGGTTTTGAGAAAGTGCACCACTATCTATTCCGTGCGAGCATTGGAGGAAAGTTATTACATAGGCAAGTTGAATTTTATTGATTTTGTATGGGACTTAAAACTGGCAGACGTATAATCAGTATTTTTTGGAGGGTATACGCAGGGACGTAGCCAGGGGGGGAGCGGGGGGGGAGCGGCCGCCCCCATAGGTGTTTTTGGTCGGGTCCGCTAGGGGGGGGTCCACCCCCGGGTGGAAGGCCAAATTTTTTTAGGGGGGGTCCAGGGGGGTCCGGACCCCCCTGGCTTTTTAGTCGACCCCGGGTGCGGAGATTTCAAATTTAGGGGGGGGTCAGGGGGGTCTAATTTTTTAGCAACATTTTTTTAACTCAATAATTTAAGTGTTTTTAGGTCTAAAATCGAATTTTTTATACTAAAACAGCCTATTTAGGCCTAAAAAGTGTATTTAAACACTGATTTTAACTAAAAAACCGTATTTTTGACAGTAAATAAAAAATTATACTTCCAAATTGGTCGGGAGTGGGGTCAGCCTCGGTAGAGGGGGGTTAGACCGGACCGCTCTCGAGCTTTGGGGGGAAGGGGGGGGCCCCCTGAATTTTTCTAGGGGGGGGTCCAAAATTTTAGCTCTAGGGGGGGGGTGCACCCCTCTGTCCCCCCCCAAAAACACCTATGCCCCCCCCCCCGAAACGGTAGGACAGAGGGAAAAATAAGGATAGTGGTTGGGCGGGGGGGCCGCCCCGCCCCCCCCCCCCCTCGAAATGGTCGCCAGATAGTAAAATTTGGGGGTTTTCAGAGGCTAAAAATTCAAAATTTTCTAGCGCTTCGCTAATCGCTCGGCGCCAAACTTTAAAATAATTTTAGTACCCCAATGGACCCCCAAAAACCAAAAATTTGTTCCGCTTCGCTTCGCTCAGCGGTCACTTTCTATAGTATACATACATATATATGAATATATCTCGTTATTTATGTTGCCTGATGCTAATGTTATTTCAAAGTTAGTACAATAATTTTTATAAGTAATAAGTACTACACAGAAAGCAAAACAAACAATCATATTGGTTGATTTATGTACCTCTCCCCTCCTTAATTTTCCTCCCGCTTATAGCATTGGCTCGGATTTTTTTCATATAGGTAGGTACCCTAGAAAACATGGAGCCGAGATGCTGCTTTGTGCTTTGGTTTACAATGTGGGTTTAGCCAAGGGGTCTGAAACTAACGTCTCTAAATTCCTTTTTTGTAAAATCCAGGCTCTGCCAATGTGTGCTTATGTAATTTTTAACTAAGAAAACATGTTTTTACCTACTCTATTACATTTTGTTTTGCTTTTATACAGCTTTCTGTAACTTCTCCTCCTTTTTATACTCAAAAAATAAGACTCACCACCCCGAAAAAATTGCCCATCTAAATCAACAGAAAAATAAAAAACTATTAAATACACTAAATTATCAATGTTTTAAAAAAGTTTCTAAACTAAAAAACATAGCATGCAGATTATATATACAAAAAAAGGATAAACTAGTTCAACCTTGTGTGATACCATAAACAACACAGCGATAATTTATTTTTATAAATTTTATATGAAAATAGCACAATGCTGTAACAAAAAGATAAGGAGGAAAAAAGATAATAAATAAACAATAAATTGTTTGTTGCTTTATATATACATACTATTTATAAAAATATTTACTAGTTAGGAAATAACTAACTACATAACAACATAAATAACAATATGTGATATATTATTATACTATAAAAGTGGGCGGCTAAGCAAGCAACGAACATTTTGCTTTTTTGCGGTTAGATTAATCTGGAGCTTTTTATTTAGGCCATTTGAAGCGTATTATTTTTTTGATTTTCCAAAACCCCACACAAACAACCAACCCCCCCCCCCCCCCCACCACAAACCCCACAAGCGCACCCCTAAACAATAAAATGGAAATATTATTTTATTTTTCCACATGGACATCTTTATAGTTGAACGTGTTTATTCACTTTTTTAAGCCAATATTCAGGCTAAAAAAAAACCAAAACAACCCCCCCCCCCGCGCGCCCCCGCGACACCCCCCCACCCCCACAAAAAAAAATATCATCCATAAAGAAGGGAATGTGTACCTTTCTAAACCTAAACCAAAAAAAGGGATTGGGCTGAATGTATTTTTTTTTTTTTTTTTTTTTTAGAAGAATTAGTATATCATTGCACAGCTTATACAGTCCGGGAAATGTCATAATAGCACAACAAAATAAATTAAATAAAAACACTAGCAAATAAAAAAACAAATCAAAAAAAATTCTACTATTTTTATCTTCTTCTTTTTTTTTTTTTTTTTTTTTTTTTTCTTTTTTTTTTTTTTTTTTTTTTTTTCTTTTTTTATTTTTTTTTTTTTTTTTTTTTTTTTTTTTTTTTTTTTTTTTTTTTTTTTGTTCCTTTTTTTTTTTTTTAAAAATTAAATTCCCCCAAATCCAAAATAAAGTAAATATTCAAAATTATTTTTTATATTTTTTTTTAAAATATATCAATAAAATATAGATAAAAAAAAAAAAAAAAAAAACAAAAAAAAAAAACAAACAAAAAATAATTTTAAAGGGTTAAAATTTAGGAAATATTTTTGCATGGACATCTTTAGCCTAGGACAACACATATTCACAAAAGGGGGAACCTATGGATTTTGGAAATTGAAATTTTTTTTCTCTGAATTGACTTAAACTAATTGATACGAGTAAGTAACAAATGTAAAACCACATCGTCGTAAAATGTGATTTTTTTACTTTTCAAATATTGAGTTTAAAAGTTTATTACAAATCTTAGAGCATTCCAAAATCAGAAATTAATCAATATAAAAATTTTCCCGCTATGCGGGAAGGTCAGATTTATATATATATAGTTAAATTAATATTATCAGTAATATTTTTTGTTATTATAACTTACACCATACTCATTCGCAAAATTTAAAGACATTAGAAAATAGATAGTTGTGTTATATACAATTTCATCGCCTGATAATTTTGAAGATCAAACATAATTGTGCAGAAATTAGGTAAAAAAACAAAAGTAAAATGTATGTTCACGCAAACACCAGGGGGACAATTTTAAAGCAATTTTTAGTGCATACTTAAAAAATATTTCGCCCCCGGCGGCTGGGGGGCACCCCAAACCTAGATTTTTTTTATGCCAAATCGACGCCACTGACGCATCGAATTTCCCGCTGGCGCCTAAAGTTTTGGGTCTAGGCGCCAGCCTGGCGCCTAGATTTTTGGCCATAAACGTATTTTTTTAGTTTTTTTAATCAATTAGACAAAAACAAACACAAAATTTTTAAGGTTTTAAAACAGTAATTTAAAAATTTTTCGCGCTACGCTTCGCTCAGCGTGTGATTGTTTTAATTTTTCCCTCTACAATTTATTTATTTTTTTATGATATATAAAATCATATTTATGTAATAGTTCTAACTAGTCACATTTTTTTACTTAACCCATTTAAAAAATCTAAAAAATCCCATTAGTACGATTTTTTTAAATTAAAGCATGAAAATAACTTCTTATTTGCTTCCAGGGGTATTGTAAGAATCAAAGTTTTAAAAAGAATTTAATTTATGTTTAGCATTAAAGCTTTGAACTTCGAGCTGTCTGGAACTGAACTCCTTTTGCAGAGTTCTGGAGCAATCCACGGAGCTCCGCCCTAATTTTGTACTAATTTTATGAATAATAAAAAAAAGCTAAAGATTACCAAAGATTATTTAGTTAAAATTTTTTTTATAAACTAAAAATTTTCAAAACTTATTAAAAACAATAAAAACACCTAATGTGAATAACATAATTTAAATCATTTAAGCTTAAATAAGCTTGAAATCCATTTTTTAGTGGCTGAACTCCAAAACTCTCTCCGCTTTAAATGGCCAAAGCTACGGAGCATGATGTCGGAGGTAGGAGTATCACTAGTGTTAAAGTTGGTATTAGAGATGGGCAAAAAAGTTTTTTTAAACTGTACTATACAACAAAACGTTTGACTGCAAAAGCCATCCAAAAATATGCATATAATGAAAAAACCAATAATATTTTAGTCCTTTTTGTGGACATAAAAAATTTCTATTATTGGCGCGTGGCGCCTAGATTTCTGGGCTGGCGCCTATAATTTGGAGGCTAAGCGCCAGCTGGCGCCTGGGTGCTGGCAAAAAAAAAAACCAGCCTCAAACCCCCCAGCCAACGCGTCGCTTCGGCTGGCGCCGCTATGTTGCGCAGGCGGCGGCGCTGCGCGCCCCTTTTTGTGCTTTTTCCCCAGACCCAGAATCAAATAAAAATCTTGGCTACGCCACTGGTAAAATGGACAACGAAACTGAAAACTTTATGGTAAGAATGCTTTACATAGACAATCCACATCTGCGGATTTCTGTTTCGACAAATCTGCATCCGCATAAAATGGCAAAAAAAACATACGACCAGCACCTAATATAATAATATTGTATGAGCTAGGTTCGGAATAAGCGTCTTTTACTGTACGAGAGGGTAAAAAGAAAAAAATTTTCGAAAAAATCTAAGCTTTCTTTCTTAGTTTCTTAAGTTTAAACCTATACTTTCAGTAAAAATTGCTACACAATGATATGTTTCACTACGTTGAAGTGCTGTAATATATCAGGAGTTTGTGCTAAATAAATTTTTGTTTTTTAATTAAACGTCACAATAGTTTTAAAATCACCACTGAATTAGCAGACCTCTGCACATTCTGAAAATCCCCCCCCGTTTTATTGGAGGATTTGCCCCCCGTTTTTTTATTGCCCCCCCCCCCCCCGCCAAAAAATGAAAAAGTACCCCTAAAAAATTATGGAGCGCCCCCATTTTTGACCTATGATGACGCCATCATCGCGAATTTTTTCAGTTTAGCCTATTTCAATGTATTTTAAGCCATTTTTAGACCATTTTACCTATTTCCGCTTTTTTTATTCCCTTTTTCCTTTCCCTTCTTTTTTTTCTCTTTTTTCCCCTTTTTTTTTCTCTTTTTTTCTTCCCCTCTGCTTCCCCCCCCCGTTTTATTGCCCCCCGTTTCGAAAAATTCCCCCCCGTGCCCCATTTGGAATTGCCGTTTTAACCCGGGCGGGGGCGTGCGCGGGTCTGAAATAGTATTATCCTGAACAGTGATTTCGAATTGTGAGTAAAAAATAAAGATAAAATTTGTGCTTTTAAACTAATTTTAAACCTACATGTTTTTTAATGTTTTGCTTGTAGAACTTGTCCAAAACTTAAAAATTAATTTGAAAAAGTGATTCAAACTTTAATTAACATTTTCTGTAATTGAAACATTAAAAAGACTGGGAAGCAAGCGCGCCAGCGTGTTGTACCTAAGAAAGCGGCAAAAAATAAAACCCCAAACACTGCTTTTGCAATATTTAAAAAGTATTTAAGAAATTTTGAAAAGAAAAGGGGTGGAGATTTTAAACAATAAATATTAAATATTTTAAACCGTAAAATGTACTAGTTGCTTGCTGTTTCTCCATTTTTCCTCTACATATGATTGGCGCTGAGTAATTATGCTCTACCCTCTTCCTAACACTAAAAAACCTATTGCCGAACTAGCTATACAATATTATTATATTAGGGATGTGGTCGTATGTTTTTTTTTGCCGCTTCTTAGGTACAACACTGCTGGCGCGCTTGTTCCCAGTTTTTTTAATGTTTCAATTACAGAAAATGCTTAATTTAAAAGTTTGGAATCGACTTTTTCAAATTAATTTTTAAGTTTTGAATAGTTTTACAAGCAAAACATTTAAAAAACTATGTAGGTTTAAAATTAGTTTAAAAGCACAAATTTTATCTTTATTTTTACTAATTCGAAATCACTGTTTAGGGGTGATCTATTTCAGACCTGTGCACTGCCCCCCGGGGTTAAAACGACAATTCAATGGGGGGGCACGGGGGGGCAACTTTTTTGAAACGGGGGGGGGCGATGAACGGGGAGAGGAGCGAGCGAGAGGGAAAGAAAAAAAAAGAGAAAAAAAGGGGAAAAAAGAGAAAAAAAAGAAGGGAAAAGGAAAAAAATGGGCCAAAAAAATCGGAAATAAAATAAAAATAGGTCTAAAATGGCTTAAAATACATTGAAATAGGCTTTAAAAACTGCAAAAAATTCGCGATGATGGCGTCATCATAGGTCAAAAATGGCGTCATATTTTTAGGGTACTTTTTCATTTTTTGGCGGGGGGGGGGCAATAAAACGGGGGCCAATCCTCCAATAAAACGGGGGGGGCGTTGGGGCGTCCGCGGGGGTCTCCTATTTTAGTGGTGATTATTAAACTATTGTGACGTTTAATTAAAAAACAAAAATTTATTTAGCACAAACTGATATATTACAGCACTTCAACGTCACTGAAACATATCATCGTGTAGCAATTTTTATGAAGTATAGGTTTAAACTTAAGAAACTAAGAAAGAAAGCTTAGATTTTTTCAAATTTTTTTTTCTTTTTGTACCCTCTCTCGTACAGTAAAAGACGCTTATTCCGAACTAGTCTATACAATATTATTATATTAGGGATGTAGTCGTATGTTTTTTTTGCCATTTTATGCGGATGCAGATTTGTTGAAACAGAAATCCACAGATGCGGATTGTCTATGTAAAGCATTCTTACCATAAAGTTTTCGTTCGTCATTTTTACCAGTGGCGTAGCCAGGATTTATTTGGGGGGTCGGGGGGGAAAACGGGCCACAAATGGGGCGCGCCCCGCCGCCGCCTGCGCAACATAGCGGCGCCAGCCGAAGCGACGCGTCGGCCGGGGGGTTTGAGGCTGGGTTTTTTTTTCGCCAGCACCTAGGCGCCAGCTGGCGCTTAGCCTCCAAATTTTAGGCGCCGGCCCAGAAATCTTGGCGCCAATAATAGAAATTTTTTTATGTCCACAAAAAGGACTAAAATATTGGTTTTTTCATTATATGCATATTTTTGGATGGCTTTTGCAGTCAAACGTTTTGTTGTATAAGTACAATTTAAAAAAAATTTTCCCATCTCTAATACCAACTTTAACACTAGTGATGTGATGCTCCTACCTCCAACATCATGCTCCGGAGCTCCGGCTATATAAAGCGGAGGAAGTTCCGCCCCTTAAAAATTGATTTCAAGCTTATTTAAGCTTAAATGGTTTAAATTATTTTATTTGCATTAGGTTTTTTTATTGCTTTTAATAAGTTTTGAAAAATTTTAGTTTATAAAAAAATTTTAACTGATGAGATCTTTGGTAATCTTTCATTTTTTTATTATTCATAAAATTAGTACAAAATTAGGGCGGAGCTCCAGTCAATTATCCAGAACTCTGCAAAAAGGAGTTCAGTTACAGAAACAGCTGTTCGAAGTTCAAAGCTTTAATGCTAAACATAAATTAAATTCTTTTTAAAACTTTGATTCTTACAATACCCCTCGAGCAAT